>APFE030613090.1:0-74148 GCA_000404065.3 Pinus taeda | reverse complement strand
GAGGAAGTGATCCTATTGTTTTAAAGAGGGAAACCTTCAACCATAAAAGGGAGGCCTCACCCCGCATAAAAGGTAAACTTCAACCTGAAAAGGGAAGTCTCAACCTGTGATGGTTTAAGGATGACCAACAACTCTGGAATGCTTATGCAATTCCTGGAACTCTTCCAAAACTGGCAAGAAGCTGGAGTCTTCTCCTAGAGGAAGTGTTCCTATTGTTTCTGGAACTCCTCCAAAGCTGGCAAGAAGCTGAAGTCTTCTGCTAGAGGAAGTGTTCCAGATCACCAACTGAAGGCATGATCAGGCATCTTTGTCTCTGGCTACAACTCTGAAACTGATGTGGCAGGTTGTGGCTCAGGCTCGCTTGATGTGGCTTTGAAGCTTGTAGATGACCATCATTTTCCCCCCTGTCAGATACAAGGTGAGAAGATGGAGAAAACTCAACTGCAAGACTGTTCAATATTCTGGAACAAGTTCTGACATGTGTTTGGAATATCTTCTTGGCTGTTGATGCCCATTGCCAAGAAGCGATCCATCCTAGATGAATCTTTGTTCTTGCAGGACGTTTGTTTCTGAAGCATCTGTGTGAAGAATGACTAGTTTTATGGCAGTGCTTACATGGATGAAGATCAAAACAGTGATCTTTCAGATGGCCAACTCGATCACAGTGTTGGCATTTCACGATCTCTTGTTGTTGTCGCTGTTGTGGAAGAGGAGCACAGTCTGGAACAGATGAAGCTGAACTGTCATGAGGAGTAGGGGAACTGTCATGAATGAAACCAGCACTCTGAAACTGAATGGGCTTGGCATAGTCTGGAATATGAAAGGACAAGTCCTTGTCATATCCAAGACCGGTTCTGTGCTTGTTGTGGACAAGTTGTTCCCAAGGTCTGATGATGGGCTTGGGAAGTGCAGACTTAGTTTCTACATCTGCATGTACAAATGCTGCTTTATTTGAATGAACAGGAATATTGTTGACTTGTTGTTTATGGGAGTCTGTTTTAATCTTCTGAACAGAAATAGGTTCAGAAAGATGACTCCATTGCTGTAGTTCTTCTTGCTGAAGCTGAGATTCCAACTGCAAAAATTCAATGTTTTCTTGTACATTTTTCAAACAGATTTGAATGTCTGCAACAATGGCTTTATCAATCATAATTGTATTGTCCATGGTAGAGTGTATTAGAGTATTCAATAATTCTAATACAATACCCATTCTATCCATTTCACAATAATATCACTGCAAAAAAATTGATTTGTATACCACTTTGTCTTCAAAAATCTTCAAGTATGTAGCCTCTCAATATACCTTCATATACTGTTGTTTAATGCAAGAAAAATCTGAGAATAACGGTTCTTATATACTTTAAAGTTTACCAATAAAACATTTCTTCTCGTTGGATTTGGTGTGGGGAGAGGCAGTTTGTGAATACAGTATCAATGAAATGAAATTCTAGCATCTGGAACTGTGTAGCATCATCAGCACGAATAAATGATTCAATAGCATCGCTGAACAATGAATTCTGCCTCGGGATTAAGCCTTGGTATCAAAAATAAAAAATGGGAAAATGGCCTGAAAACATGCAATTCCTGATCGGCGCAGCAGGGCCTAGTGGATTTGGCTCTAAATCTACCGCTGAAGATGTCACCTCTGCTTGCAACCTTCAATGTTTAACTGCAATAATAACTGGTGCCACCTCTGGTATAGGGGCAGAGACGGCAAGAGTGCTGGCTAAACGAGGGGCGAGATTGATAATTCCTGCACGGAATCTGAAGGCCGCGGAAGATGTGAAATCTCGTATTCAGAAAGAGATACCGACAGCAGAAATCATAGTGATGGAGCTGGATCTCAGCTCCTTTGCATCAATAAAAAGATTTGCCACAAACTTTATATCCTGCGGCTTACCACTCAATCTTCTTATAAACAACGCTGGAAAATTTTGTCATGAATTCCAAGTTTCTCAGGATGGCTTTGAGATGACTTTGGCAACTAATGATCTCGGCCACTTTCTTCTAACCAGGCTGTTGCTCGATAAAATGATCGAAACAGCTAACGAAACAGGGGTTGAAGGAAGGATTGTAAATGTTTCTTCTGGTATTCACAGCTGGGTAGCCGGCAAAGAAAGAATCCAGTTTAACCCGTTAAACGATCCCAAGAGTTACGACGCCACCCGCGCATATGCTCAATCTGAAATGGCAAATATTCTACACACAAAAGAGCTTGCTTTGAGACTCGAGAAAATGAAGGCCAATGTGACAGCAAATTCTATTCATCCAGGCATTGTAAGGACCAGAATCACTAGAGACCGTGACGGACTTCTCACAGATTTGGTTTTCTTCCTTGCATCAAAACTTCTCAAATCGATTTCTCAGGCGGCATCTACAACCTACTATGTTGCAGTTCATCCGAATTTGAAAGCCATATCAGGAAAATAGATTTTCTGATGGGACTCCAGGCGTGATTGTATCTGGAACTATTTATGTTTTGGTTTTGCTTGGCCTTCTGAATATGGCCCTCCCTATACAAACTCAGAGGGATACATGGACTCAACACGTCTCCAGTTTAGCGATGAGGGACTTGATACTATGTAGTAAGAAATGCAGTTTGACTTCGTTGGTCCTCAAAGGACCTGGCCGATCCTACCTAGTTTAAGAATCCAGAAAAATTGCAACCCGATCAACATGCTTTATGATGGTTTTGGCATCAAAACTATGAGCCGCCTTACCATTTTCAATTCATTCCAAACCGAGGAGAAATACTATGCCTGGAACCGATCAATAAAGAGGCCTGAGGCTACCAACAAAGTGCAATCTCTTCGCACTATATTCCCTTGCTACGCACACTTGAATTTTCTTGCCTTCATATATGCAATTGAGCGTGCCTACTCTCGCATAGTAAATTCCTGTAATTTTCATCCCTTAATTGCGTCACTTCCTGACGGATTGCTTATGCCCAACCTTCCGTCCATACTCTATAGTCCAAGGCCAATAAGAATCTGTGATAAACACTATAAACCCAACAAGAATTCATTAAATTACATCCTCCTTAATGCGGGAATGCACAAATTTCTGAAGTTAGATCGGACAGACAGCTCCACCATTGACTAAAGTCAAGCCCAGTAGCTAAAATTGGAAGGATATCCTGCACCCCACGCAGGAACCATAACATACACTGATGACCAGCTATGCATCCAACGGCTTACTGTCGAGAACCAGTGGTCGATACCATGCTCAGCAGCACGGCGTTAATCGTCACGTTGAAGTGAATGCGCTCCAATTTGCAGCCGCCGCCCGACTGGGTCTGCCTTTCCTCTCATTAAATACCTCTACAGCAATGCCATCCCCACTCCCGTATATCGTGTGTGATAGAGAGCTCAGAGCAGAGTCGGGTTGGAGTGTTAAAGACGGGTCTCGAAGAGAGAGCAGGAGAGCTAGTTCGAAGAAAATGAGGGGATATCTGACCGTTTTCAAAAAATTAAACCAAAACAGCACATAGCACCCAAGTTTGGGATCTCACAAACCAGAGAGACTGAGGACGAAAGCGGTACACCTCTCCAAGAATTTGTTTTAATAGAAAAAATAATAGCGATGAATACCTGTCAGGCCAGGCGTTTCACTCAGCAACAGCTTGCAGTCCAGGCGTTTCACCTCTGGCAGTCTTCAGTCTTCAGGCATTCAGCGTAACAGAGTGCAGGTAATGAGGGTAGGCAGCCCTATTAAGGCAACGTTTCTTTTCATGCAGCGGACAGAGGCAGGTATGCAGAATAGAGCGCGCCCAGATAGACATGTCAGAACAACTTGCACAACGCTTGCGCTTGCAGTGTCAGGCAGAGGAATGTGGCAGAAATAAATTGCACAAAAAGGCCATAAGACAAATGGCTCACATTAATTTTGCAGGGTAGGAATACGCCCGCTCTGATACCATGTCAAACACACATGGTTAGGGAAAACAAGTAGGAAAGATAAAGCATGCGATACAATTTTATTAACAAATTGATATACATTTATAGTACATTTGGTGACCGTTGGGATTCAGATCCCAAGGTCTCTTGGACTGCTTTGTCCATTCGGCTTCCACGCTAACCCTTTAGGATTAGGTGTCCAACTGAAACAAAAGAGGGAAGGAAAGCTAATCTTCCTAGGATCGAGGAGACACAAAAGGACATTGTTTTCATAGATTAGGATGCAAGGATCAAACAAACTGAACTAGCAGTGGAAAGAGTAGCCAGGGTGTCAAAGAACATAGTAAAGGCAATAAACCACACTTTGTTTGCCACCAACTTGGTGAAAGAAAGTAATCTGAAAGAACTACTCGATCTAAATGACTTGCATAACAGATGGAAGGAAAGAGTTGAATCTCAAATGAAACCAATCTCTAAGTTAGCAAATACTAATTGGAAGTCATATTGGTAATACCTCGCCAAACCACATAGTCAAATCATGACCCTTAACTTCTCACTCCATTCAACTCAATGGATATTACCACCTCTCACAGATGCAATTTTCACAGGACAAGTCAAAACATAGTTTGGGGCACCTCCTCAAGTCAAACCAATGACTGATATATGTGATTTGAAAAACAAGCTGACAGATAGAAAATCATCATCATAGCCTCTGGTCATCAAGTCACTTTTTATTTTTTAAGTTACTTAACTAGTTAGGAGGAAGGTTGTTTGAAACCTCTTCAAATTTTTGTATAATCTATTTTTAAACACTAGTTAGAATAATATTTATACCCTTCTCATGCATTTATAGAAGGGTCCAGAATTTTATCAAAAATATTTTCAAATAATACACTATTGTATGTTTCTGAATGCTTTGGTGAAATTTGGTGAATATGATGCCTAGCTGAGATTGTTTATTTTCATATACATATATCATCACATATGTGATACAGTTTATACATTTCTTTGACTAACTATTTATTCAAAGAAATTATCTTTACATGTTATCATCTCTATTTTATACATGATTGATCTTTGTTATCACATGTCAAGAAGATATTTTTGTAGATCGCATATTACACAAAAGTACCTGGGTTTATATTAGATTAAGTTAGTTAGAGATTTTCATGACAGAATAGGTCATTCAAGTTATCATTATTCTATTGATCACTCATAAACCGCTGACTCTCCTTTCAAAACCCATACTGGGAAGCTGGTCCCATCATCGGGAGTCGAAGCCACCAATTTTAATAGAAAAGGATTTGTCTTAAGGTTTGGACCAGGTGGTTATCCACGATGTTGGAGAAAAAGAAATCTAAGGCTTCAAAATTTTGGTTCTAGGAGGGCATCCAACTATGAATGGCATATAAACCTAAAGATCAATTGAAAAACATTCATAAGAGTCAAAACCCATCCACCATTTCTACACCTTCTAGATCTCATTCAAAATCTTTGAATCCTAAATACGAAGTTGTAGAAACATCTCCCTCATCTCCTGAAGTAGTAAGACAACCATCTCCTCAATATTATACTCATGAGTCTCCTGAGGTCCATTCTTTGATACAGATATTGGAACATTTATCCATTTATGCCGAGAAACTAGAGAGGCCCAAAGCTTTTGAAGAAAGTGTTACTTCCTTATTATGAGAAACTGGTGTATTAACTAGATTGAAAAGTGAATGGTTTAGAGTAACTCCTTTTGAGTTTCTCATCCCCCCACAATGTAGGAAATGTAGGTTTTAATCCCGTACAGAAATTACCTCCATACAAGTTCTAAGAGACAAAAAATAAACAATGTGAGAGCATAACACATAAAACTCATATACATAGATATTTTTCCCTGAATTCCAAAACCGAGACTGCCAGCTTGATTTTTCATTATGTTCCTTTCAATGTTATAATACATACTTATGCATGTTGAAGCATCCAATACCATGGACCAAAAACCATCGTGTCCAAAACCATGGACTAAAAACCATCATGTCCCAAGCCGTGGACCAAAAACCATCGTGTCCAAAACCATGGACTGAAAACCATCATGTCCCAAACTGTGGACCAAAAACCATTGCATCAAAAACCATGTGCAAAAATCATGCACAAAACCATAGGTAGGTTTGCCCAACCTAACATAGGGTCAAAAACCAAAATTTTCCAAGTCACTGCCCTGGACCCCATATAGTGGGGTTACCAGCACCCATCAAACCCCCTGTGACTCCCCACACTATGCAATTGGCGCAACAAAGGCGGGGCTCCTCCCCCCTTCTACCCCCCCAGTTAACTACGTGGGCTAGTAATGGAAAGAATATAACACAACCCGAGATTCTCCCACTTGTTGTTTTCTTTCCATAGTGGGCCACAAGAGAGCTTAGTCTCTTATCTAGCCCTGCAATGCCCATTGTTTCTCTACACGAAGAGAACTTCTCAAAGCTAACAGATTTTGACAATGCATCTGCAATATTCTTTAAAGTGTCCACCTTTAGTAGAAACACCTTTTTGTCTTCTATCATATCTGTCACAAAGTGATACTGAACATCAATGTCCTTTATCTTTAAATGATATGTAGGGTTCTTTGCCAAGAAAATTGCACTTTGGATCTCACAGTCTATCCTTATAGATCTTTGTACTAACCGCATATTTTAACATAGTCACTGAAACCAAACTACTTCCTTTCTTGCATGAGTGGCTGCCATGTATTATGCCTCTATAGTTGATAGTGCCACCATAGATTGTTTCTTACTCATCCAACTGACTACACCTCCAAATAGTTTAAACACATACCCACATGTACATATTCTTTGATCTAAATCTCCAACCCAGTCTGCATCAACAAAGCCATGAATATCCAACACTCTGTCCAATCCTTGTCTTCCATGGTAGCACAAACCATAATCATTGGTTCCACGCAAATAATTGAAAACCCGCTTCATTGTTGTCCAGTGCTCCTTCCCTAGTTTTGACATAAACCTGCTCAATACTCCCATTGCATGTGCAATGTCTTGTCATGTACAGACCATCGCATACATCAGGCTACCAACTGTAGTTGAATATGGAATATGAGACATGTCCTCTTCCTCTTCTTGTGTCTTGGGACACTATTCAGCAGATAACTTTACACCTACAATAATAGGAACCTTCACTGGTTTACCATCTTGCATATTAAACCTTTGCAATATTGTCTCAACATACTTCCTCTGGTTTAACTAGAGCTTCCTGTTTGTTTGATCTCTTTTAATTTCCATGCCCAAAATATAGTTTGCAACACCAAGATCTTTCATGTTGAATTTGGAGGACAAATGGGTCTTCAAATCCTGGAAAATTTCTTTATCATTTACAACCAGCAACATATCATCCACATACAAGACCTGATAAGTAACATGGTAAACAATTAATTTAAAATACACGTAGTGATTTTATTTGCTTCTGGTGAAACCAAGTCCCCTTATAAATGTATCAAATTTTTTATACCACTTCCTTGGTGACTGTTTTAACCTATACAGAGACTTCTTTAACTTGCATACCAACTCTTTCATACCCTTTACTGCAAAGCCTTCAGGTTGCTTCATGTAGATCTCCTCTTGCAAATCCCCATGAATAAATGTTGTCTTCACACCCATCTATTCTACATAAAAATCAAAGAAGCAACAACAAATAAAAGTAATCTAATAGAGGTTACCTTGGCAATAGGAGAAAAAATATCACCAAAATTAATTCTCGGCGCCTAGGAAAAACCTTTTGTTACCAACTGAACTTTGTATTTCTCCTCCTTTCCTTCTACATTTGTCTTCTTCTTCAACACCCATTTTCTGCCAATGGGTTTCCTTCTTACTTGTAACTCCACCAGATCCCAAGCCTCATTTTTGTGCAAAGATGCCAGTTGATCAACCATGGCCTCTTTCAAGAGTTTTCCATCCTCTAAATATACTACCTCCTTCACAGTTCTAGGATCATCATTAGTAATACATAAAGAAAAATTTGAATAGAAAGTAGATGGACTATACCTTTTTGGCCGCCTTCTTTCTCAAACTGACCTTAGCGCTCACAAAGTTCGTCACTCTTCCTCTTATGATTCATCCTATACGGCAGAGTCAGATACTTCCTCCTTTAGCTCAAACTCTATATTTCGAGTTCCTTTGGTTGGACTTCATGTTCAATAACATATTTCACCTCTCTAGACACCACATCTCACTTGTACACAACCTTACTTGTCACAGGGTTCGAAATCTTATAACCCTTTAAACCATCCTCATACCCAATAAATATGCACTTTTCAGATTTACCATCCAACTTGGTTCGTTTCTCCTTTGGAACATGTACATATGAATCACATCTAAATGCCCTCAGATGTGAAAGAGAGGGTTTCTTACCAGTCCATACCTCTTCTGGATTCTTATCCTCCAATGTTGATGAAGGTGATTTGTTGACCAGGTAACATGTTGTCTCCACTGCCTCTGCCCATAATTTCTGTCCTAACCCAACACCACTAAACATGCTTCTTGCCCTTTACATAGACATCTTGTTCATTATTTCTACAAATCCATTTTGCTGAGGTGTATATGGAGTAGCCTTTTACCGTGCTATACCACACATCTTACAAAATTCTTGAAATTCCTTACTACAAAAATCTCCATCGTTATCGGTCCTCAGCACCCTTATCTTCTTCTCTGTCTCATTTTCCACGAGAGCCTTAAATTATTTAAACCTATCAAAGACTTCATATTTATTCTTAAGGAAATATATCAATGTACTCCTTGAGAAATTGTCTATAAATGATACAAAGTACACAGACTTACCCAGTGATGGAACCTTCATAGGTCCAAACACATTATTGTGCACAAGCTCTAAGATCTGTTTCACCCTCTTACCACCAGAGGGGAAACTCAACTGATTCTGCTTCCCATATACACAATTTTCATAGAAATCAAAATCCAGAGAGCTATTACTCATAAATTTACCATGAAGTATTCAGTGGCCCTTCTCTCCAATATGTTCAAGCCTTTTATGCCACAACATGGCCTTCTCTCCAATGACCACTAGATTTTCTCCTCCACTTTCAGGAACCACATAATTATTACACTCATCAACAATAGTGCTACCTGTAGCTTGTACAGAGTTCTAATCCAAACTCCCCGCATCACTACTAGTGCTCCCCAAACCATTTTGTAGGTATCCTTCTCGAACACTATTTTTACACCTACATCATCCTGCTTGCTTACAGAAATTAGATCTTTTGCCAATGTGGGAATATGTAGAACTCCCAGAAGTGTTCTAACCCTTCCACCTTGCAACTTCAACTTTACTCTTATGCAACCAACAATTCTAGCCTTCCTATCATCACCACCATCGTATTTCTCATACTTACAGGACCACTCTCTATGGGGAGTGAAGTGAAAGGATGCACCTGAGTTAATTAACCATGCCTCATAATCTACATGTGTACTTGATGAAGCCAAGTAGACATCCCCACCTTCATCTGAGGTGGTTTTCACCTTTGCAGAAGGAGCACCATCAGATCCCTTTCCTTTGTTAGGAGTTTTAAATTTATAATCCCTTTCATAGTGCCCTTCCTTTCTGCATTTCCAGCACACCACCTTTATAGGTTTTCCTGGAGATTTAGATCTCCCTCTAGATTTGGATCTCCCACTCAATGACTTATTTTTTATTCTATTCTGGGATCGTCCTTGTACAGACAAGGCATCACCATTCTGGCTCTCCATATTTTTCCATTTCATCTCCTCCGATAGCAAGGATTGATACTATTTCATCAAACTGCAAGGCAATAGCATTGCTACCTATTACAATAACTAGACTACCCCACGAATTTGGTACAGAACTCAACAAACTAATGCAATTATCTTCATTTGAAATTTCGATGTCATTAGACAATTACTGACTTACCACAGTATTAAATGCATTTAGATGCTCTGTCACTGCGTCTCCATCTTTCATCCTGATGTTATACATCTTTTTTCGTAGGAATAGTTTATTCACTAGAGACTTAGATTGGTACAAAGTCCCTAACTTGTCCCACAAGGCCTTTGATGTAGCTTCCCCTGATACATTCAGCAATACTGAATCTAAGACACAGAATTGTATTGTGCTCTTTTCCTTATGATCCAACTTTCTTCATCAGACACTCCCATTGGTTTAGTACTCGAATCTACTAAAATCCACCGATATTTATCCACCAAAAAATCCTCCATCTTCAATTTCCACAACTCAAAACTCTGACCATTAAATTTCTCAATCTCTATCTTTCTACTTCTCTCCATCTTCTTTCACTACCATAATAGATCCTACACATCTGCCATTAAACAGGGTCTACCAGAGGCCCAAGTGAAACCCCTCAGCAACAAAGGTGTCCACTTGAAACCAAAACAACTATGATACAAAATGTAGGTTTTAATCCCGTACAGAAATCACCTACATACGAATTCTAAAACATAGAAAATAAACAATGCAAGAGCATAACACATAAAACAAATATACACAGATATTTTCCCCTACATCCCAAAACAAAGACTACCATCTTGATTTTTCATTATGTTCCTTTCAATGTTACAATACATATTTATACATGTTGAAGCATCTAATATCATCGACCGAAAACCATCGCGTCCAAAACCATGGACCAAAAACTATTGTGTCCAAAACCATAGACCGAAAACAATTGTGTCCAAAAGCATGTGAGAAAATCATGAACAAAACCATAGGTAAGTTCGCCCAACCTAGCATAGGGTCCAAAACCAAAATTTTCTAGGGCCTTATCCCAGACCTCATATAGTGGGGTTACCTGCACCCCTCAAACCCCACGTGACTCCTGCCACTACGGAATTGGTGCAATGAAGCGGGGGCTCCTCCCCCCTTCTAACCCCCTGCTTAACTATGTGGGCTCATCAGGGAAAGAATATAACATAACCCAATAGGAAATTTTTCCCATCACCATCTTAATCGGATACTAGCGAGCTCACAACACTGTTCCATTTATTCACTTCTCCAACCATTTCTACTCAAGCCACTACTTCCCAACTATCCACTTCTCCAATTAGTACTGCTACTAGTAGTACTAACCTAGTAGTAGGTTCTTCACCATATATACCTACTTATTAGCTGACCTTCCTATCTTCCCAGTCCCTGACTCAAGCTATGGCTAATCAACCCACTAAACCTTGCACAAATCCTAGTGTTGCTTTGGTTGCTAATCCAAATGCTCTCCTAGCAAACCCAGAAAAATGGTTGCCTAAGTATAACCCTGATGATGGTCTTCTAGCTAATGAACATCTAAATAACTTTTTGTTAGCCATGAATCTTAATGGAGTTGCACATGAAGATTTTGTAATCAGACTGTTTCTTTATACCTTCCAAGGATCTGTTGGGTCTCGATATATTTCCCTCCCAATAAGTTCAATAAGAGATTGGGATGCCTTTCAAGAAGTATTTCTTGCAAAATTTTGTGATTGCAAGACCATAGCATCCTTAATTAGTGATCTTTCTAACATAAAAGAAAACTCATATGAAAGAACATTAACTCCGGATTTAACAAGTTACTAAAAAAAATCCTAGGCGCCTAAACACCTATAGTAGATGTACAAATAGAATGGTATATATCCTCTCTTCCTTCCAATATTTCAATTTTTGTACATAGAGCTAATAAGGCTACCCTTGTAATAAACATGAAGAAGCCTTTTCTGTAGAAATAAGAATTATAGCTTTAGAAAAAAGATCATATATAGATGAAAGGAAGTCAAAGAAAGTAACATTTAAGGATGATTGAGAAAATAAAACTTCAAATGACCCTTACAATATTGAAGGCCTATAGAAATTGTTAAAAACTATGTCCAATGAAATAATCAAAATCAAGAAGTAGGTCACAGAATCCTCTGCTCCCAAGAAGCCTTTTCACTCATTTAAAGAAAACCCTTCTTCTATTTTTTTACTAGATTAATCATTTGAAATAATATTTGGTGGTTCCAAAGAGGAAGCTAAAACAAAAGAAGAATTTGAATTAAATGGTTTGTGGGATTTCATTCTTCCAACTTAAGAAGAAGCACAATCTATGCCAATAACTACAAGAAGTAAAAACTCTCATGATATGTCTATAACAAATCAGAAACAAAGAAATGCTACTCCTGTAAAGTAGAAAAAGCATGTAAGAAGTCTAAGAATAGTTAGATTGATCCTATTCCACTAGATCATCCAAATTCTTCTAGAACATTGGTAATTTAAGAGACAATGGAATACAACATAGTTGAAGATATGAAAAATACAAGAGCTAACATTTCATTACATGAACTCACTAAACTCAAACAACAACATAAAATATCAAGAGAGTTAAAAGCAATTCATGTATCCCCTCTACCATCTTCTGTAGTTACTCAAAATGCCTATGATATGGGAAAACCTCCCTCCTCTTCAAATAAAGTAAATCCGACAGATTTAATCCTGATAGGTGATAGGTCTATCTCTCATACACCTGCATTTCTTCTTACTTATGAGATTTTGAATAGAAATTTCCATAATTATCTTGTTGATTCAAGATCCTCTTCAAATATTATGCGAAGGACCGTGTGCACCAAATTGAATATTACACCTCAAAAATCTGCAGCACACAGAGTTCGACTAGAAACGACAAAAGTAGAGGTACTTGGAGAAATAGCATTAGTTTCAATTAGGATTTCCTCTAATCCAAAAGTTTCACAGATAATCGGTATCCTAGTAGCTCATATCCCCTAATTTTATGGTTAATTCTAATTAGGGATTGGTCTAAAATGTTGCACAAATACATTGCAACTGATTGGTCTCACATGTGGTTCCCACATGATGGTAAACCAAACCAAATCAAAGTATACTGAGAGAAGTTCATGAAATACACAATCATTGATCTCAAGGAAAGCGATGAACCTGTTTCTTTCACCAATAATATCATTGGCAGTTAGTAAACTGATTCATTTTTGGAATATTTTAATGCTCAAAGGTTCCCCTTTATGAATGATGTTGTAGTGTCTCAAATAGAGAATTTTTCACAAACAAATGCTTCAAAGTGTGTAAATATAGTAGATAAAATTTTAGATGATTCATTATTTTAGACTCTTTATTTTGAAGGTTCCAAATTTGAAGGTGGTGAAGGTGCAGGATGTATTTTAATAAAGCACAAGGATAAAAAACCATGTTAGCTTGCAGACTTGAATCTCAATGTAGTAACAATATCACATAATATGAAGCATTGATTCAAGGGTTGTATAAAGTCGTTTCCCTTAATGTAAAATATTTGAAAGTATATGGGGATTCTTAAATAATCATTAAACAGGTAAGAAACACAATCATTTTGTTTATGGGCACCTTAAACGTAAACAATATTTAGCCCAGAATCTTACTTCTCATTTCACTGATTTTAACATTTCTTCAGTTCCAATATTGCAAAATGCAAGTCTTGATTTACTTGCTAATGTGGCATCCAAGCTCATACCTTTAGAATAATTTAGTCCAGATATATTTTCAATAGAGTTAATTTCTAGGTCGTCCATTCTTGAAAATGTGACAAATTGGAGAGTGTTTAATAATGATGCTGATATAATCAATTTCCTTACATCAGAAGGGCCTTATGAAGAACATACCATAGATGAACATGAGCATGATCTATAAAACAACCATAAACAAGATCAAAACCCAATTCCAAAGTCTATAGTTAAGATGGAAGATCTCTATGATTTAAAGGGTAGATTCAAGAATACTACTAACTCCACAACTGAGAGTTCCACTCTAAGATTTGAAGTAGTAAACCTAGGTTCAATTGAAAAACCTCAAAATGTCGACCTAGGTCTTGGCTTATCATCTGAAGAAAGGATATCATTCATTAAGTTGTTAAAAACATACAAAGGTGTCTTTGTCTCAAATTATGTAGATCTCAAGACCTATGATACCTCTGTAATTCAACATACAATACCAATGACATCAAATGAAGATATAGTACAACAAAAGCTTAGGAAAATACACACAAACCTTGAAAGTCAAATCAAATCTGAATTAAACAAGATTCTCAAAGCCAAAATAGTCTCTCTTGTTAGACACTCAAAGTGGGTATCAAATATGGTCCCGATCAAGAAAAATAATAGTGATACTAGGATTTGTATTGATTTTAGAAATATGAATACAGCTTGTCAAAATGATAACTTTCCTCTGCCTACCATGGAGAAAAGATTGCAATCAATTGCAGGTTCTGAATTAATGTATTTTCTAGATGGATTTTTAGGATACAATCAAACCATTGTATATCCATATGACAGATTGAAGACAACATTTTGGACCAAGTGGGAGACATACGCTTATCAAAAGATGCCTTTTGGACACATAAATGCAGGTGTTACATTTCAACGTGCTATGGATATTGATTTTGAAGGTTTGATTAATAATCAGTTGTTATTTACCTAGATGGCATCACAATCTATTTTAAGGATAGAAACAATCATTTAAATTACCTAAAGCACATTTTTGAAATATGCAAGAAATATGGCATTTCATTAAATCCCAAAAAATATCATTTTTCTTTACCAAAAGGCAAACTCCTTGGATTTATAGTGTCCAAGAAAGGGATTAGTGTCCAGAAAAGGATTAACATTGATCCAGATAGATCCCAAGAGATTGAAAGAATTCCTCTCCTGCATAATAAAAATACCATGCAATCATTCCTAGGCCAAATTAATTTTGTAGAAGGATTTGTTCCAGATTTTCCACATATTGTCCTACCCCTTCAGGAAATGATAAGAAAAGACACAGTCTTCAAGTGAGGTAAGGATGAAAGAGAGTCATTTGAGTTGGTTAAAATAGTCATTATGAATGCTCCTTCTTTAACAACTCCTGACTTTCTGCAATCTGTTGTGTTATACATTGTTTCATCTGATACATCATATGGAACAATTTTAACAAATCTAAATGATCAAAATATTAAGGCGCACATATCCTTTTTCAGTTCTAATTTGCAAGGTGTGGAGTTAAATTATTCAACTATTGAGAAGCAAGATTTTTCTATTTTTAAAACCTTGAAACATTTTAGAACTTTTCTTCTTAAAACCCATACAAAGATAATAGTACCTTACTCTACAGGAAGGAAATTATTTATTCATGGAGATGTAGGGGAGAAAAGAGCAAATTGGGTTACTACGCTTCACGAATATGATGTAGAAATTCGACCAACTAAAATTGTTAGTGCGCAAGGTTTTTTAAGGATGTTAACTAGAGCTTCCCACCTATCAGTAGAAGAATACCGAGGTAATGAAGTTCAAATATCATAGGTAAGCCTCAATGATGCACAATCACAATATGCTAATTTAAAATTTTATTTGAATAATGGATATGCTCCTATGCATCTCAATTATAAAACATAGCATGCTTTAAGGTTGAAATCACATCAGTATGAATTAATGAATGATGTATTGTTTAGGAAAATTGATGATTCGATATTATTAAGATTCCTAGAAAAACCTGAAGCTGAAAAGGTTATGAAGGAATTACATGATGGACAAACTAGAGGACATTTCGGAGGAAACACCACAGCTCACAAAATCCTACATGCAAGTTATTATTCACCAACACCATTTAAGGATGCACGTGAATATGCAAGAAAGTGTAAAACTTTTCAAACTGCAATCGAAAGAGAGAAGAAACTAGCCTTCCCTCTATAGCCAGTAAATATCCAACAACCATTTGAACAATGGGGATTATATATAATTGCTGAGATTGTTCCTAACTCTTCCAAGTAGCACAAATACATCCTTACTACTACATAATTATTTTACAAATTGGGTAGAAGTTGTCCGACTAAAGATAGCTAATACAGAAAATATCACAGACTTCATTGATCAATATATAATTACCAGGTTTGGCTTACTTATAACTTTAATGTTTGATAATGCATCTTAGTTTTCTAGAAATACAATGGTGTAATTTGATATAAGGCGAGGTTTTAAATTAAAATATTTAGCCAACTATTATCCACAAGGCAATGGATTAGCATAATTGACAAACAAAAACCTCATCAAAATCATCAAAAGGACTATTGACAAAAATCATAGGGATTGCCACAGATCATTGACATTTTCTCTTTTGACAAAAATAATTACAAAGAATACCTACATCATTTCTTCTCCTTTTGCTTTAGTTTATGGAAAAGAAGTTGTTCTTCCTAGAGACATAGAAGGTGTTCTCCCCAGAGACATAGAAATTCTCTCTAAGGAACACAATTCCATATTCTTAAGCTCGAAAAAGAGTGAGAAAAGGCTAAAGCAACCCACTTCCATCATCAACAATTAGTCAAAGCCTCTTTTGATACAACCTTTGTGAGTCATAAAACTTTTGAAGTAGGTGATATGGTTTTGAAATGGGACAAAGCACACGAGGAAAAATGTAAACATACCAAATTCCAAAGACTATGGCTTGGCCCTTTCCAAATCATTGAGAGAATTGGTCAATCAACATTTCTTTTCCAAGACTTTTGAGGAAGAACATATTCCTTGCCCGTTAATGTGCAAATTCTAAAAAATTAATTTTCTTAGAAGAAAACCTCTTCTAATTTTGTATCATATTTCCTTTAGGATTCTTAGGAGAATTAAAGTTAAGTATTATTTACTTTTGGTCTTTCAAAACAAAATCTTTGATAATATTTTTTCATATTTTTTCTTGTATAAGTAGGGAAAGTTAGAGGAAATAATTATGGAATTTGAGTATCAAAGTAAACCTGATTTCCTTGGAAAAATTTGATCTTGCAGAAGCATTTATTCTATCAAAAAAATCTTACCTTTACAAAGTATAGATGTTTTGTTACCAGTCAAGAAAAGAATCTTTAACTTAGTAAGGATTTTCTACACATGAGTATCTTCGAAATCTATCATTATCATCCAAAAACTCTCAAAAGAGCCAATGATTCACCCCATCTGATAAAGTTTTCCTTTTTCAAAATGTAATTCTAAAATATGCAAAACTTAGTAGATAATAAGTCTCATTATGAGCTTGTTTACTATGCTCATAGGGAAATAATTAAACTCATCTTACCAAAATTGCATACCAAAACAGTGTAATAGCCAATGATCTAATCAATCAAAGGGCAGGGGGTCTCATCAAGAGCTATATTGTTCACTTTAATTATAACCAGTGAGTGGCATTGTCATTATTAGGTTACCAAGCCTAGACAATAAGTTTTTTAAACTTAAAAGAAAATACTATATAAAAAAATGGAAAAGGGACAAGATCCACATGAGATTGAAAGCAAGTGAAAATAATTTTGAATTTTGAAGATTGCTTTAGATGGGACAATGAATCATTGTTGGTTAAAAAATAACCCTATCGAGGCTATGAATTCCTACTGGCAGCATAGGCCCTATATGTGATAAATGAGTAAACACCAAGAACTAGTCTGTATAACACACCTGCTATATCTCTTTAAATCTTAATATTGAATGGTGAAGGCATTTTTTTTTATCACTACAAAGGTAAAGTAGTTGAATAAATAGATTAAGTAAGTGAATATGATTCTAAAGAAATATTGTTTACTTTATAGCTCATGTAATTATTATTCCTATAAGTCTTCTTACTTTGAAAGTTTTAGAAATTTCAGAAAACAAATCAGAGATAACTGGTTATCCCAAGTGAATCACCAATTGTTGTACTACGAAACAACCCCCCCATTTATATATAGTAATAGCCAATATTAGACATATAAATAAGGACCCTCTTTAAATTTTTTTTAGTCTTTCAAAAATAAATCCTAACTCTAAAAAATTTCCTTGAAACCTCTTAGAACAACCCAAGTTTACGATCCTCATCGCAAATCGCAAATCACATTTTTTCATGTGATGATCATAAACATCTTAAAGAAATTGCAATATACGATCAAACCTCCTAATGCGACATACTGATCAAAACACCTTAAGAATTCACAATCCCATTTCACAAGAGTCGTAAGAAAATAAGACATACCACTATGTCTCTCGTTAACAATTTTCAAAATGTGATATTGTGATATTCGCAATCGTATTTCGCATTATAAGGAGGCAATTCTATACAACATCATTTTGAGAAATGTGATGCGTTAATAAAGGAACAAGTGTGGGAAGTAACTGTGTCTTAATATAATAACGGATGATTTGACAGGATAATTAATGTTTAGCGGCCCATGGAGAGGTAATGATTTTCTAAGTTATGTCTAATCAATGCTAAGTATCTGATTTGAAATCCTCACATAATTCAAAGTCATTTCACAAAGCTTTCAGCCTTAATTGCCCAATATTGTCTGCACTGATATATCTCTTTCGTTTTATGCAAGCTACAAAGCATATGTCATTTCAGAAGGTGATGCAGAAATAGAAAAAGCAAAGCACCATGGAGTCCAATCTATCAAAAATATGTCCTATATTCTCTGATATAGTCTACAGTGTCGATGGCAAAGAAACAGCTTCGTAGTTCATATACAATAGGCTTGAGGATGAGCATCCCAATATTACTATCACAAAAGCGACTGCTAACACAACAAAACCTTCAGGACTACAATTCAAGGATGATTCCTTTTCTTTCCTTCATAGAATAGGATTGAGAGAGAAAAACCTCCCATACACTCATATGACTAGGTGGGTGGTGGAAAACCTCACTATTGAAGATAGGAAATTTAGGAACTCGAGAATGGAACTCATGCAGTCATTCAAAGCGGAAGGCCTGAAGAGAATGTACCATATACCTGACCCTCAGGATATATACAATAAAACTTATGTGGCCACCTTCGTAAAGAAGAAAAAATAACCTTTCAAGATGATCTAGGGCTGGAGGGTACTGGAGAACAAGTTCAAATTTGATAAAAATGGGTATGTATCCAATAGCCTCTTTGCAAAACCCCTACAACTATGTAGTTGCTATATTATGTAGACTAGATGGTTTACATAATAATGCTAAGTTCTCCATAGAATGGATTCCTTTGATTGACGCCTGTGTCAATTCTCACATTATGAATTGGGCCACCATCCTATCTGATAACCTAGCCACTGTCATCACTCAATATTGACAGAAGAGATCCTCCTCTCCAGAGAAGCTTCATCCATTCTATTTTAGTGCCCAAATATGGATGCCATCTATTTTTGCACTAAATTTCCAATTATGGATTGGCAGACCATGCAGGACCCCCGCCATATCCATCTCAGCCATAAAAAAAATTGGGAATCTCATTATATAGCCCAATTTTACAAAATATGCCATGTTTTTATTTTTCCATTGCATTAGTTAATTTTCACTAAGAAATCCCCTAGGTTCTCCAAAGAAGACGCTACAAACCTTCTCATTGCCAGCAAGTATTTTATTGAAGAATGGTTCACAAAAATCATGGTTTTTGGTAGTAACACAAACCAACATGTCCTCCCTTTGTATGTGTCTGATAAATTATTAGCAAGAGAAATAGACCACCAGACCATGGGAAAAGGTTTGACCAAATTCTTGAAAGAAAGCAAGAATTTACTATGGCCATATTTTCCTATTAGGTGCAGTTCCTTTTCATTAGAAAATTTTAACCATGCAATAAAGGAGTCAATAAGCCTTGAAAGCCTCCAATTCCATACTTTACCCAAAAGGCAATTTGATCCAGACAAGATAGCATATAACATTACTACTGCAGTAAAGAAAAAGCCTTATAACCATGAGGCTAATGATTTTGAGGACCTTTTATAGTCAGCTCAATCCTTTAAACAATCGTTTGAATGGGCAAGAAAAAATCTGAGTCCTTAATATTTTGAAAGCTTTTAGGAGTTCTCAAACAAAAGGCTCGAGATACTCCCACTACATTTGTTAAAAATTGATGACAAGCCTACACCGAGTGTCACTATCAAGAGCGAGGGACCTGATTCTCACATGGAGTCTCAAGTAGATACAAGGAAAGCACTGAATATAGGAAAGGGCCAAGACATTAAGAATACATGAGAATCCAGTAGTAAGTGAGCCAAAAAGTACAGTATGAGAACCCCACCTAAAGATATTAGTTCAGAGATAAAAAATAGTAGTTTGGAGCAGGAGTGGGATCAATTCAATAAGAAACTGCAAGACACTCCCAAGACAACAAATACCTAGGAAGCTATGGAGTATCAAACTCCTCTATATGTTTAGAAAAATACAAAGTTTGAACTAAAGGATGAGCAAGCGACAATGTCTCAGTATACCAAAATCATCCCTGCTCTGCCCACATGGGAGATTGTCTTGAAGGTGACTGAAATCCCTCGTCTTGATGTGTTCTAAAGCCCGCTGCACAAGGCTGTAGTAAGGAGACAGAGGAAAAGGAGAAGGATACAAACACCTAAAATCCCACCTCGAAATGATCCAATGGATATATTTTGGAAGGACATTACTTCTGACCCGACTGAAAAATTTACTAGATTGTTACAGTTTATAGGAGCGTATGCAACTAAAAGCATGGAAAAAGATGCTAAGATATCTTTTTTGTTGAAGGAAAACGAAGAGAAGATTGCACATCTCGAGTAGTAGCTCAAAATAGAGAAGGCAAGTGTGAACATGTAGATCACTGAGGAGCTAGATCAATTACAACAAAGCATGGAGGTGCTGAAGATAAGCCACGAAGTAGACATATCGGCCAAAAATATGCAACTCCATGACTTCCAGCAAGCCATGGGAAGATATAAGGATGTTCCTACTATCGAGGAATTCATCAAAGAGGCACTAGAGCTAAATTATCTCTTATTTAAACAACAAGAACATTTTTTCCAAAATATGTTACATATCACTCCTTATCTGATCACTAGCGACCAATTAATGGATAAAGTAATTTACCAGAGAACTTAGTTTACTGATGTAAGAACAAGAATATCATAGTTCATCGAATGGCAAGAAACAAAAGAGGGAAGGAAATATAATATGCCTGAGATCAAGGAGACACACAAGGACATTCTTTTCATAGATTGGGATGCGAGGATCAAACAAGTTGAACTAGCAGTGGAAAGTGCAGCCAGGGTATCAAAGAACATAGTAAAGGTGGTAAAACACACTTTTTTTTTACCACCAACCTGGTGAAAGAGGGTAATCTGAAAGAATTTCCTGATCTAAATGAATTGCATAACAAATGGAAGGAAAGTGTGGAAACTTAAAGGGAATAGATTGCAAATTTAGAAAAGACTAATTAGGATTCATATTGGCAATACCTCATCAAACCACACAGTCAAATCATGATCGTTAACTGCTCACTCCATTCATCTCATCCGATGATGTCACCTCTCACAGATGAAGTTTTTGCAGGACAGGTTCGGACATAGTTTGGGGCACCTCCTCATGTTAAACTAAAGGCAGATATGTGCGATTTGAAAGACAAGATAGAAGATAGAAAATCCTCATCATAGCCTCTGCTCATCAAGTCACTTTTTACTTTTCAAGTTAGTTAACAAGTTAGGAGGAAGGTTATTTGAAACCTCGTAAAATTTTTGTATAATCTATTTTCAAACATTAGTTAGAATAGTATTTATACCCTTCTAATGCATTTAGAGAAGGGTGAAATTTTTTATCAAAAACATTTGAAAAGAATGCACTATTGTAAGTTTGTGAATGCTTTAGTGAAATTATGGAACATGATAGTTTCTTTTGAATATCAAACTATCTTCCTTTGTTGATGCACTTTTGTATACTTAGAAAATAATTTGATCTAAAGAAAGGAGTTGATCTATGTCATTAGTCAAATGAGAAAACTTCACATATATGGTACTTATATCTTGTATGATTAGTCCTGTTTCGGTTTAATTAGTGGAAACACTTTATTTTCATGAATTGTATATGAAATATGTTTTTATGTTAAGCATTAATTGCACCATTGTACGATGTGTAGATGATATTGTTTAATTTCATATACATATATCATCACATATGTGATATAGTTTATACATTTCTTTGATTAACTATTTAGTCAAGGAAATTATCTTTACATGTTATTATCTTTGTTTTATGCATGATTGATCTTTATTATCACATGTCAAGCAGATAGCTTTGTAGATCGTATATTACACATAAATACCTAGGTTTATATTAGATTAAGTTAGCTATAGATTTACATGATAGAATAGGTCATTTAATTTATCATTATTCTATTTCCATCACTCGTAAACTACCCACTCTCATTCGAAAACCCATACAGCGAAACTGATCCCATCATCTCTAGTTGAAGCGACCACTTTCAATTGAAAAGGACTTGTCTTAAGGTCTGGACTGGGTGGTTATCGCCCATGTTGGAGCAACAAAAATATAAGGCTTAAACATATCCCTTTCATGATATTTGGCTAAAATAATGGTGATTTCATTACAAAAAAATTATCCCATAAAATACATGCATAAAACAACATAAATTTATAGTAATTTTTGCTAAGAATATTTTTAATCTAGAAATATAGCCTAGAAAATACACAATATTGATACTAAGATAAATTCATGAAATTTTTACAACACAATAAATAATGGGAAATTTCTAACACAAGGAAAATGCAGCTAATCTCAGCTTTATTATATTGACCATAAATAGGAGTACATGGAGATATGAAATAGTTCGAAATAGCTAACAATATCAAACAACTACTACAAGCTAGATCAAGCCTCAAAATATGTTTGTTTAAACACTAGACCTAGCCTCTCAAAATGAAGTTGCAACCAATAATCACTCCTACGAATTTTGAATGAATTCACCAAGGGGATAGAAGCGTTCTTGCTCACTGTCATTGAAATCACCCAGGGGTTTCCATATTGGTGCTACTGCTAAAGCTACGAACTCCTCATTCTCCAAACCTCTCCACATGAATAGAAATAATCAAATATGTCCCAAATGATCTCCTCCTACTGTTTTTAAACACTCCTTAGATAGATCTCCAAGATTCTAGAATATATATCTCCAAGTCTCTAGGAAAAGAAAAATGAGGACATGGCAAGTAGAAACCAAGTTGGTCCTTAGCAAAAGTGGTGCAACCAAACAAGATTGGGAATATGGCATAGGAGCCTATTGTTGGATGTTTTCGCTAGTAAATCCATGCTGACTCAGTGGTTGAGTCGGTGTACATATAAAAACTACAACACTAAATGGATATATCTAGTAATGTTTGATTCATGCATGGGGATGGACATTATGTATTGTTAAGTTGGGGAATGATGCTCATAAATATATTCATCATATATTGTTTTGATGACTGTGTGTTCTATTCCTAAAATAGTTGGAACCTTGAGCTTGATGCCTGCACTAAAAGCTTGCGTCAGGATTTTGGGCATTCTTTTGGTTCTCTCAATGATCAATATATTTGAGGAAATTAACAAGTAATTTTGATTTGTCTTTGAATCATAAGATTGACATGTCTCGAATATTAGTGAGCTCAAATCTAGTTATGCTCTTGGAGAACATCATAGTCATAAGATTCAATGATAAATAATGAAGTAGTCATTGAACTATGAAGTGTTACACAATATTTTGTCAAACCTCCTGCACTTCCATGTGACATACCCCGAAGTTCCTGAAACATGACCATTCTATAGTGTACTCATTCATATATGAAACTCATATCCTTCCTGAGACATTGGTTGGAAAATTCCTTGATTTTTCCCTTAAATAAATGTCTCTAAAACCCTAATTTGAGAATCATCGTGCTTATGAGACTAAAAACAATGATGATCTCCTATTGCACTAGACTTGACCCACAATGGCATCACTTTGTTCACTTTTATACTTTCAATTATTCCAGAAAGGAAATTTTCCAAAAGAGGATGAGAAGCTTCGTGATCTAGAAGCTTCCAGAGTGGTGAGTTGGAGGTTGTTTGGCATATATGAGGTCAAATTCTCCAAACTTGGCCTCTTGTTGTCATCCTTATGAGCTACCTCGTTGCGATAAGGGCCTACTCCTATCTTTGGAGGGATCCTAACTACCTTTCCTAACATATATATTCATCCTCTCTCATTCTCAAATGGTTGGTATATGTCTCTTTGCACCCTTACGTTAAGGTTGTGCCTATATGCTACTCCTTTGGATTAGAGAATGAGTGTTTGAAGAGCTTAGCTTGGACTTGGATATGCATTCAAGGAGAGTCTATCAACATCAAGACTTAGTTCTATGTTTCCCCTTATTTTTTATTAATATACAATTGTTGACATTTTCCCTAAATGTGTATGCTCATGTATCATTTAGCATAACATTCCTTGCCCAGTTAATTAGGTTGCCTTTGAATATGTTATTTGTATTTGAATTCCTTGTTTTGTCTTGATCATGTATGTAGGTGCATAAACGCTAAGGGTAGCAGGAACAAGACTGTGGTGCAAGTGATTGAAGCTCATTAACAAAGGAGGTCAAAATAAGATGAAAACGAGGTAGGGCATATTCTTTGTTTATCTTTTCAATTATAACTTAGGAAAGTGTCTCGTAGATTTTCACTTCGATTTTTAGACCCACTCATTGGGCTAGAGAAATCATCTCTATCCATAGAGAGGATTTATCTAGAAAACAAAATGGCAACTCCATTATGGATCCTATGATCCTTTCCATTCAATCATTCACCTTGCTTTTGTAATCATTTGGACCAACCATCCATTCCCATACTTGTTTGCTTGTCTTAAACTATTTTCACTCTCTGGTAATTGCTTGAAGGTTCTCAATTTGTGCTGCTCTTGAAGATTTTTTGTTTTCTTATTTATCTCTCTTCACCATCATGGTTTTTTCCCTGATAGTTGTGATGACATCGCAAATATTCTGATTACAGTAGTGATGACCACTGCTTCTTTTTTAACAGGTGTGATGATATTAGAGGTTAAATAGAATTAGGGTTTGTCTTCTTCTTTTGAGTATTTTTCCTCATGTTTGTGGCTTACCAGTGGAATTTTAGTGTCCGTTTCCTTCTTGACATGTTTTTCTGATTCCAATCACCTCTTGATTTGGTTTAAGTGTGTTTGGAGCTTGATTTTCCTTCTAGGGTTTCTAGGACTTCTAAGTCATCCTTCATTCACTCATTGCTCTTCTCTTCACAGATAAATTACCCTTGTTCAAAGATTATTTTTGTGTTTGGACGTATTTTGCAAATCAATTTTGGTTCTTGGGTATTCAGTTGTTTTCATTAGTATATAATTGAGTAGATGCTTTGAAAGACACTTTAGTTCCATTTGGAAAGAAATAGATTACAAAATTCTTTTTTCGGATTGAACTAAAAGAGATTATTTTCTTTGAATTCTGTGTTTCAAAAAGTGAAAGCGAAAGTGTTTATCTTTTAATTAGTTTTTGAAGCATTTGTTGTGTTCTAAATAACTAATGTCAAAGAGATTTTAATGATTATTGAGTTGTTAGCATTCTCTTTTTCTCTTTTGTAGTAGATTATATTGATTGCATTAAAGTGAAAAGGAAATCATCATTGTATCTTAAGCTAGATTGTTTTAAGATTTTATTTTGGCATTGAATTTTCTTATGAAATGAAAGATTAGATTTCATGTTTTGCATTGAGCATTGGAAAATTTTCATTGATGCATTGTTGCTTCTTTGGTGCATGATTTGTGTGTTTCTCTTCCCTAAATAGGTAGCCTTCATCGAATGAAATAATTTCAATTTAATCATTTAACTGCATTTTAGGTACAGGCGACATCGTTAAGGCCTTGAAATTGAAACATAATTTCAGTATTAACCTTAGATTCTATCAATTAATATGAGGAGCATTTGAAACATTCACGCGCATACTTAGTGGTTTAGGTTAGAGATGTGTTCCGATGTCTATAAAACTCAACAGATATAATTCGCTTTTGCATTAGACAGTAGTATCATAGACTTATGCTCCACATACCGTTGAGTGTAGAAAGGGAGACCCTCATAGGTTGCAAACCTTTATCCATAGGAAGTTGAATCTGCCACGTTGTAAACATGATACACTGAACAAAACAATTACGGATATCTCTTTCATGTACATCAAGTCCTTGGTAAATTTATTTGCTAAGGTGTATATTGCAATTCACAATTACTTGGTACTCCTTTTTGTCCAGAGTTAAATGAGTGGTCATTTCAATCTTTTATGACTCCTTAAGTTTGAAAAGATCATCAACCACTTGTGATTTGAAGCTCATTAAACCTACGAAAGCGACTAAAATCACCTTTTTCATCATTTTCTCGACTCTTAATAAATGAAAAGGTAATTTTTTTTGTTTCAAATTCTAAAAATGTCTCCCAACGATAATATGTCGAACCGATGTAGTTGCTTCTTGGACCAATATTGACTAGTTCCTTGTTAATTAATATTTTAAATAATCCTTTACCAAATTAACGTTTATTCTCTGCTCTTGAGAGAGGTTCATCATGGCTGAACCATTGAGTTCATCTCATAGTTCCCCTTCATTGTTTGATACCAAAGGGTCTTCCTAAGGAGTTCATTTCGAGCTTCCTCAATCACTTGAAGATCAAGGTTTTAAACTTGGGATTATTCCAAGTATCCAACCCCTGTCTTCTTGTCCACCTCCATTGGATTCATGGTCACCTCAAGAATCTGATCCTGACACACGTGAGAATGCTATACAAACCCCGACGAGTTTGCAGGCCCATGAGAGTTCGGAAAGGTTTTTATTCATCCACTGAATCCATTATTTCATTATGTTGTGATATGTCTTCAATGTCCTTACAGTCCTTATGATCACTGTGTTATTCCTTTGGATTTATCTCCTCGTACATATCAAATTCCTCATCATCGATTGTTTCCACCCATGGATTCATAAGGTGAGATCCCAACCTCTTCTCTAGGTCATTCAAAAGTTTTTTCTACTCATACTCTTCATGTAAATGCTGAACAAGGATATGAATTTCCTCGAGAAGGTTTTCCTTTTAAAGGAAGAGTCCAATCTCACACACTTCCTGAAACCAGTGGGGCCATGTTTCCACCTGATTATGCAATGCTAGCTTAGTTAGTTTCAGGAACTCCTAGTGCTTCATCTTTGTATCAAAATCCCATTTGTACTTCAAATTCCATTCCTACTTCTGGTATTTTTATTGCAAACTCCTATCCAAACTATTCTCATTGGTGGGCTCCAGTATTGCAACAATAATGCTGCAACTCCTGGGACTCCGTTCTTTAATTTTATCAACCCGATAGTTCGTAACAAACTTGGAAGCGACGGTGTTGTATGCACAAGTACTAGCTCTTGTCGCAGCTGTCACTTGGTCAGCTAGCACAAGTCCGCTAGGAGATTAAGCCAACTTCTATGAGCTCTTAGAAGAAAATTTTTAATTTATGGATGAAAGCTAACTCAAAGGAAGCTAATCTGTTTGCAAAAAGAGATTGAAAACTGAAGGAAAGTACAAACCCTAATAAACCCTAATTCTACCAGCTAGTCCTACTCACGCAAAGAAGAGAATGAAAACTAATGAAAGAGATGCCATTACTTCTATGAAGGTAAAATACATGTGTCTAGACTACCTCTATCTGAAGAAAACATCTTTTTGTATTTTTGATTAAGTCGTCAGTTTCATCATGCATATGCTTTCAATGTTCTTGACTGTGCAGGGGTGGATCAAGGAGGAGAAATACTTGGAAGAGGTCGGGAAGGTTCAGAGAGGGTCTAAGGAGCCCCTAAAACCCTTTCGGAGAGTTTCACAAAGTTTGGCTATTAAGAAACCTCATTTGTGAGCTTCTACAGGAAGTCTGCAGGGGTTCTATAGGATGTTTAGGAATTTCTACACGAGGTTTAGAAATTTCTACAGGATGTTTAAAAATGGGATTTTGGAGGATGGGTGAGTGAGGGAAGATGCATGGAAAAATATGGAGGTATGATAGGGGTATGAAGTGGCCAAGAGACTGGTGGATGGAGTGGTGAGAAGGTGTAGAACGTTGAATAGGCTCAAAGAAGGTTGAAACAATGATTGCACAAAAAGGTAGGGTTATGTGGGCAAGAGGACAGATGTGAGATGAGGAACCTAGCTAGGAGATGGAAAAAAATGGCTCTGATGAAGCTTAGGTGGATGAAAGAGTGGTAGAGATGCTATGCACTGTGTAAATTCAACTGAATCAACAAAGTCTTGCAAGTAATCAAAGTCCTAGCTAATCTAATCTAGCTAACAATAGAGTGAATGAACAACAACTTTATTTAAAGGAGAACCATATATATCAATTATGAAATGAGGCATTCCAGAGATCTGAGCACATAACCAACCTCTGTAAATGAAAATAGCACACTAATGATTGCATGGCAAGGCAAACTAGTGTTCTTGTTTGGGATAGCACAGTTACTTCAATTCCAGCCCCTGATCCAATAAGGATGAGGTGAAACCAAAAGTGTTTGTTGACCATTTTCTGGAGCTTTTTTCCCTGTTATTATCCTACCACACTATTCTAAACATCTGAAGCAATTCTATTCATAAACATGACCTAGTTAATCAACACAACTTAATCTACCTAACAAAAATACGTTTGCAAATGCATAAAAAGGAAAACAACGATGCATAAAGGAAAGATAACAGTACATAAAGGAGGCCCTAGGATCTCAGGTTGGGCCCAAAAGTGAGAGCTACGGATCCTATAGAAAACTCAGAGTTGATATAAAATAGGACCACTTATCATTATCAAAAAATAGTCAACAGTCAAAAGCTATGCCAAAATGGCTACAAGAGAACAAGCTGAAGGCGACAGCACTGTAGTGCAAAAATATGCAATGGTTTCAAAAGTCCCTTACGAAGGCTAAGGCCTTATCATTTATACAACACGAGGGCCCTAACAGGCCTCCTAAATCTAGGGGACTTGGCTGTCCAAACTGTTAGTAGACATTCCATTTTCCAAAATCTGCTTGGTTGCCTTCAAGATCAATTTTCGTTGGCCTGTGAGCTCGGAGATGGGGGTGAAGATCCCGAGGAAGGGCTATTTAATGTCATAGACAACCCCCCTATGAATCCTCACCTCAAGCTTGGTTGTCATCTAGTCCATGATTGATCGGTTTTACTCCAACATGTGTCAAAAAACCAGAAATAAGCACGTGTTAGCCACCTAGGAAGAGTGACCACCCTTATTCGTACAAATGACATAAACATACTAAAAAATAATGCATAAGCTAAGAAAAATGAAAGATTGAACAAGGACTGAACAAGGATAATTAGGCAAAATGAGCCCAATAAGTTACCTAATTTGGGGCTTATCATCACCCCCCTGCTAAATAGGTTGCTCATCCTTTGAGCAACTAGTCCAGCTCCTTGTCCTTAATTGCTTTGATCGCCTCCATTACATCCCAGTCTTCTGAAGTAGTATCCTCTTCACTATCATGGAATCCGTCCTTCCTTTCTACCTCTTCCCACTGCTTCTGCTATTCTTCTTCTGTGCCTCCTTCTAACAATCCCAAAAGCAAAGGCGGACTTAACTTGAGGCCTATCCAACTGGTCTGGAGGTTCTGCACAGACTTTTTGTAGAGAGGCACTCGTGCCAAGGCCTCCCTCATTCTAGTTGGAGTGTGTTATTCCCTAATTTTGAGGTTGTGGGACAATGTGTTCCACCTACGGGTGCAAGGATGAACACAATTGTCCACCAATAATTGCTCCATATCCTCAAAGGGTGCTATGGCCTGAGCCTGCCAATCCATGTACTCTAACAGAACGTGAGAGTTGGTTGCTAGGTCTTGGTGGGTGGATATCAATGCTGTGGGGTCCCCTGGCGCTGCTCTAATCAGCAGTGGTTCCTGTATTTCTCGGTCCATGACATTTCTGACCTCTGCCACTCTCTTTTCTTCGTGGTTTAGCCATGAGATCATTTCCATCAGCTGCATGTCCCCTACTTCTGTGTTGGGGTCCCACGAGGTTATGTTTGGAAGGAATAAATTATGAAGGTAGAACTCTGATAGCTTGGCCTTGTCTTCCCATGAACTGTTGTTATATAAATCCTTGAACTGTTGGGGGTTTTGGATTTGGGAGATACCCCTCTGTGCCAACGTGTTTATTTGGAATTGCAACCACTAATCCCTAAGGTATAGGCCATAGGATTTGGTTGGCTGCCTACATTGCAGAGCTTCCATTGCCCAACTGGCCATGTAGGTCAGTTGTGCCTCCTTTTCTTGTATCTCCTATTTTAGAGATTGTATCTCTACGTCGGCCTGCAATTCCGTTTCCTATAGTTGCAGGTTTAGTTCCTCAAGATCAACTTGCATTCCTTCTTTTCTTTGAGGCTCTTCTGTGGTGTCCCTGGTTTTTGCGTCCTCTTCTTTCCTTTGTCCTTGGAGTTGTAGTTGTTGTTTAAGCAGCCCATTCTCTTCTCGTATCTTGGCCTGTTGGGAGCTCTCCACATGTCGTACCCTTTCCAACTCTCTTTGGGTCTCCTTGAGCTTTTCCTCTAGAGGGTGGGTCTCCTTGAGCTTTTCCTCTAAAGGGCCTATATCTGCCACCCCCTTGGATTTAGCGATCTTCATCCAAGTGTGGGTCCGTACTCTTTCCTCCTCTAGTGCTAGGAAAAGTGGCACTATGAATTTTTGAGGAATGATTTTCCTAGCCTCTAAGAAGTTATAATAAGAGCCCTGGCTGGGTTAGGGGCTTGGTTCCATAATGGTGTTGGCCTTCTCTTCCTCCTGTGATGAATTGGCTGCTCTTTCCTCCATCTATTTAGTCTCTTTCAGCCTAGCCAAAGTTTCCTGTATAACAGGCTTGACATCTTGTAGAGAGGCCTCCGAGTTCAATTTCTCCATCCTTTCCTTCCATATGGATGTCTTCGAGCTTCCCCGCTCATAAGTGATGGATGACTTGGAGGGGGACCTCTCCGTTGGTGTGGTAGGGGTATCTACAATTGTGGTTGGCTCTTTTGATGGAGGCTGGGGTCTGCCAGTCTTAATCCTCACACTCCTCCTTGCCTTAAAATATAGGGGAGCCTCCCTCTTTCACTTTTCCTTCTGCTTGGGAGATGTGCTTATGGTGGACAGCCCAACTGTTGCCTCTGTAGCCAGAATCTCGGCCGATTTCTCCTTCTGTTTCCCTTTTCCCAGACTTCCTGTAGAAATTCCTGTAGTGGTCATTTTCTGGCTTCCTGTAGAAGCAGTTTTTGGACTTCCTGTAGAAATGGCCTTCTGTCTTTCTGTAGAACCAGTTAGCATTGTTTTAGCTTGCTTGGCTGAGGGTGCTTTTTCCTTTAGCTTGGTTGTGGCTACCTTAGGTGTGTATTCACTTGCTTGGACTTTCTTAGTCCTTTCTGCCCTGCTCTGTAGTATTTTCTCCCTGGGTGTTTGTGACATTTTACAACCCACTGTTTTAGCCTCAGCAGCTTGGCCTTTTTCTTGTGTCTTTTTCTATTCTTTCTTTGGTGGCTTCCTTGGGGTTTCTTGACCTTTAGCTTTCTTTTCTGCCTCGGTGTGCTCCTTCTCCTCGCTACTGGAGGAAGTGAGCTCCTCGGCCAAAATTCGGATGTCATCATCCTTAGGCATATTTCGAAACATTTCCCAGGAGAGAGGGATAGTGTAGGTATGGAGTGAATCTTCCATGAGGAGCTTGATAAGCCCATGATGGGCCAACTAGTCTCGTGTCCCTTCCCTCAGCTTTGTGGCACACTTAATCAAGGATTGCAGGAGGAAGTAAGGAATGCTCAATTTTTGTTGTGAGGGTAGATCCATTTGGTGCTTGATTTCTGTTAGCAAACGGAAATGATAACCATATACGATGCTGAAGTGCGCCTCACAGGTAATATACTTCATAATTTGGAGGCTGACTTTTCTCTGGGATGGTTGTAGGCTGGTTCTTCAGACCCCATTCTTATCCTCTGAAAATTGTTCCTCTGGCAAGAAGAACTCCTTTTTAGCCTTTTGACCCAACTTCCTCTCCTCTTTATCCGAGGGTACCCCCATCGGTAGATCAGTGACTTTGCTAATGAGCTGTGGGGTGAGTCTGAGGGTCAATCCTCTGAAGTTGACGATGGCTAGTGTCTTTGATTTTGGCTTTAGGGACCTTAGGAATTCCTCTGTGATTTCATCATCGTGACCTTGAAGTTTGTCACAGAATGTCATCCAGCATGCACGAGAAAATAAGTCCACCACCTCGGCAGTTTCTCATAGTTTCTTGGATTCCAAGGGTTCTTTTCTGATAAACCCTCCTGGCATGGTGAAAAAGACTCTATTTTTGCTTGCGCTTTGAGCAGAAAGGGAATTCTAGGTGTGTTTCCTTCTCAGAACATTGAAAACGGTATCTGCAAGCCTCTTCGTATCAATTCCTCTGTTTTGAAACTTGACTGCTCGTGTACAGAAGGAAGACTTGGGATTTCTCTAAATAGAGTGCAGAGCTATGTTTCCAACATACAAACGATGATGTAAAATTCACAGTTTTTTTCACCGGTTAGCCTTGACATTGTCTCAACTTTTCTACAGGACGAATTTAACTCAAGACTCGTGGAGAAAATCTTGGACACAAACCACGAAGAAAATTGCATGCAACCATAAGTAAACTGCTTTTGGATTCATAGACAGATTTTCTTTTAAATTTTTTCTACCCCCAGCATGTCGAATTCACCACCTTTTGAGCTATTTTTCATGGGAATGTTATGTTCGGGCCTACCTCTCTGAGAATTGCCACCCTCGACGTGAACAGTCCAAGCTTCTTCATAATGTTGGGCTTCCTGTAGTGCACCTTCCTGTAGAAAGCTTTCCCGGCTCCTAGAGGACGTTACGGTGGTTCTAGATGAGTCTGAACTGCGGAAGGACATTGGAACAGATCAAGAAGCTCGGGCTAACAACTTGCAGAGGAGGAGGATGCGTACTCGGCTTCAAAAATGGTTGCAAGTGCGAATGACAGCAGTTTACCATGAGTTATTCGACCAGCCAATTTGAATTGCTGCAGAATTCATGGCATGGCGGTGAGCTGTCCAGGCCAATTCATTGGCCAACGTCACAGCCATCATTCCTCGGTGTGTCTCTGACCGCCGAATCCTTCCCTCTGCATTCATTGCTGCCATTTCTGTCACATTGTTGATTCTCCCCGACTGGACACTTCCCACGTGTCAACTGCCCGTCTTTCGGCATAACCAAGCCCATTCAAATCCTACGAGGCCATCTGCCTGGCTGTGGGTGGCCTGTTGAATGGCCACCAAACTTGTTCAATCTTCCCATTCTCACAGTCATGCAAATTTTAGAGTATAGTTCATGCAATTTGAAGAATAAGGTTAGGCACTTACCTGTGCAGCCGTGGACATGTTTTGCAGGCTTCGGGATGAGGAATGCTGGATTTTCTTGCTGCTGCTTCGTGCACGAGTACTGGAGCTCCTCTTCCATTGGCTAATGCTAGATACAAGACCTCGATACCCGACTCTCTAGTGGTGAATGATGCATGCACCGGCTTCGTTTGATGTGAGTTGCTGGTGTCTCCATGGTATGTACTCCAACCGGATCAGCCGCTACAAGATTCTTGTAGGACATCCTGTAGTTGTTTCTCCTCCTGGGGTGCATGTTGAATCAAACAAAGTTGTGTGCACAGATGAAGGTTCCTGATGGAGTCTTGACAGGTAAAGTGTGCGAGCCTCTGCATGCTTTATTTTTCACTTGAAAAAACAAACTTTTATCTGAGAAAATAGGATTCTGGTGTGAGTGTGCAGGTATATTCAACCAGATGGTGGAAATGGTGGTGAAAGGAGATGAATCAAGTGGAGGATGGAAGAAAAGGGTGGTTACATGCCTCCTCAACACACTTCAAGCTTCAAATCCCTCTCCACAATCGTTTCTGGACTGCCCAAAACCTCTACAGGATGTTTCCTATAGAAATGCAGAACTTCTTGTAGAAAGTCCTGTAGCTTCCTGTAGAAGGTTGAACCACGACCAGATTGTTTCTGAATCCTGAAAAAATGAGTGTTCACGGAGGGAGTGTATGTGAGGATGCCTGGTAAGTTGGTAAGGACCCCTGTCTTATTTTGGGAGGCCTCCTTTCTGCATTGTGTTCCTGCAACCTGCAACAATTTCCAGGGATTAAACTTGTTTTGTTTCTCTGTTTCTTCCTTCTTTTTCTTTTTCTTTTTTCCTCTTTTACATTTTGTCCTTTTTTTTTTTGAAGAGATGGTAGGGGCGCCTCAATGAGGTTTTCGCCCCTACTATCTGCCTTGCGAGCCTCAGAGAGGTTTTTGCCCAAGGGTCTTTTTATTCAAATTCTTTATTTTCTGAGAGACAGCAGGGGCGCCTCAATGAGGTTTTCACCCAAGGATATTTTTTATTGTGTTTTTTTTTTTTTTGATATGATGATGCTCAGGGTGTGGCCAAAATAGAGGCAGAACCCCTCTCTATTACCAGCACTGATTTTTCCACAATTTCGATGAACTCTTGCCTCGAAAGAGGTTTCTTGTAGATGTTTAGTCGATGCCCATTGATGAGCATGGGGATGGCTTCTTCATCAATGGTCCGGATAAGGACGGAACCATTTTCATTGCACTTCTCCACTACATATGGTCCTAGCCATCTTGTCCTCAGCTTCCCTTTGAAATCCTTATGTCAGCAATCATACAGCAGCGCCCAATCTCCCGGCTGGAATTGTTTGTCATTAAGGTGTCGGTCATGCCATATCTTCCTCTAAAGTTGAACCACTTCTGAGTGGAGGAGGGCCTGCATTCGGTGTTCATCTAACCCATTCAGTTGCAATAACCTTTCTCGTTGAACATGGCTGAGATCTAGGTCCAGTTGAGCTGCCATCCTCAATGTGTTGTACTCAAACTCAATTGACAGTAAAGCTCGCTTCGCATAGACCAACTCATAAGGTGTGAAACTGGTTGTGGTCTTCCAAGTAGTGTTGTAGGCCCAAGTGGCCTCAACCAGGTGATCTGCCCAATCCTTTCTACTGCTGCCCACCACCTTAGTCAAAATCCCTTCTAATGCTCTATTAGTGACTTCCACCTGCCCATTTGCTCGAGGATGATATGGGGTCGAAGTCCTATGCTTGATCTTGTGATGAGCGAGCAAGTCTTCAATTAAGTTTGAGGTGAACTGTATTCCTTGATCAGTGACTAGCTCTCTTGGGTAACCAAATTTGTAGAAAATGTTTTCTCTTAAAAACTTAGCCACCTTTTCTTCTGTCGCTACTTTGATTGCCTTGGTTTCTGCCCACTTTGTCAGATAGTCTGTGCACACAAAGATGTAAGACCTTTGCCTCAAAGGAGGGTTGATAGCACTCACAAAATCCATACCCCACTTCTCAAATGGCTCAAGGGTCCCTTGAGATTGGAGAGGCATTTTGTCCCTTGGAGTCAGTTTTCCCATCCTCTGGCATCGATCACATTCGCTAATATATCTTCTGACATCTTGATGAAGAGTGGTCCAATAGTAGCCTTCCTGTAGAATTTTGAAGGCAGTCATCTTGGCTGCAAAATTTCCTCCACAGGGCCCATAATGATAGGTTGGGAGGATGTCAAAGACTTCCTCCTCCCTATCCAATGCCTTAAGATCTGATCAGGGCCAAGTTTGAACAGGTTGCCCCCGGTCCAAGTGAATGAGGCACTCTTCCTCACGATTCTTCTCTTCTCCTTTAAGGATAGATGCGGAGGGAAATGTGATGAGACCAAGTAGTTTTCTATATAAGCAAACCACGGAGAGAGTACTAAGATAGAAAACAGATGTTCATCTAGCACTAGTCATCCACTGTTCCTTCTTCACCTGTAGGCAAATCCAATCTAGACAAGAAGTCAACAACAACATTTTCTTTACCTGGTTTGTCAACGGTAGTCAAATCAAACTATTGCAGCAAAAGTAACCATCTAACGATACGAGCATTCCCATCAGGCTTATTCATTAAATATCTAATTGCAGCATGATCAGTATGTACAAATGTTTGATAGCCAGTGATGCAGTGTCGGAACTTGTTCAGGGAATGAAAACGGCCAGGAACTCCTTCTTAGTTACAATATAGTTCATTTCTGCCTTGGATAAGTTTTTGCTGACAAATTATATGGCATATGGAAGTTTTTCCTCAACTTCTCCTAAGGCTTCCCCTATGGCTTTGTTCGAGGCATCAGTGTGGATGTGGAAAGGTAGGGCCCAGTTTGGACCTCTCAAAATTGGGGTGGACGCTAACTTATCCTTAAACTCATTCAGAGCCCTATGATAGTCGTCAATCCATTTAAACTCATCATATTTTCCTAAATGGCCAAACAATGGCAAGGCTAGCTTACTGAAGTCTTTAATGAATCTTCTATAATATCCTGCTAAGCCTAAGAAACTCCAAACATATCTTACCTTTTGAGGAGGTGGAACCTTTTTGATGATAGCAATTTTATTAGGATCCACCTGTAATCCTTGGTGAGAAATGGTATGACCTAACACAGTCCCCTCAGTCATCCGGAATTCACATTTTTCGGGGCTGAGGGAAAGGTTCATCTCAATGCACTTGCTTAAAACGTTTCCCAGGTTGGACAAGGCTTCTTGGAAGCTAGACCCATAAGGAGTAAAGTCATCCATATAGATTTCCACTGAATCATGAACTAGCTCGGAAAAGATGCACAGTACATCTCTCTGGAAAGTGGCAGGGGTATTGCATAGCCCAAAGGGAAGGACTTAGTAGGAAAAGGTACCCCATGAACAAGTGAAGGTGGTCTTATCTTGGTCCTCCAGGCTGATTTGGATCTGATTATACCCATTGAACCCATCTAGGAAAGAGAAAAAATTCCTTCCTGCGAGTCCATCCAACACTTGATCTATGAAAGGCAAACGGAAGTGGTCTTTCTTGGTGGCTTTGTTCAGTTCTCTGTAGTCCACACAGATTCTCCACTTCCCATTTTCTTGGGTACCAACACCAGAAGGGAAACCCATTCGCTGTCCGAGATGGGGTAGATGAATCCTGCATCCAACAATTTTTGCACTTCTTCTTTAACAATGTCCTTAAGGTATGGATTCATTCTCCTCTGTGATTGCCTGACTGGTTTATAGTCCTCCTTAATGTAGATATGATGGGTACAAACCGAGGGATGGATTCCTTTCATTTCCTTGTAGCTCTAGGCAAAAGCCTCCAAATGGCGGGTCAAGAGGCTACGTAGCTCCTTTTCCTGTGAGGGAGAGAGAGAGGAGCTGATCTTTAAAGTTCTTTCAAGGCCAAACTCCACATTCGTAACTCTGCGAGTGGTCAGATCAGTCACACATAGGTCCACTAAAGCACTGGCTTGGGTATCTTCCACCAACTCTTCCGAGGATAGTGCACCGTGGGGAGGATTTTGGATTAAGTTCTTAATCAAATCATCATCAGTTTGAGGACCTCCCCTAGTGGCCTCCACTGTGCATAATGGTGTAGATTAGACCTCATCCTCATCTCCTTCCTCCAACCAGATGGGTAATTCATGTTCTAGTAGAGGTTGGGCAGGAGGGTATAGGACCAGCTTTTTAGACATAGGCCCATTTTTGATGGTCATGCTTCCTGCTCGATAGCTGATGTAAGCATCCGCAGTAGCTAGCCAAGGCCTTCCCAAAATGAGGGGATATCCACTGAGTTTTTCCTTTCACTGAAGGACCAAGAAGTCCGCAGGGTACTCCGAGGAGTCAATAGAGACCAAGACATCTTCCACAATCCCTTCGGGAGTCACGGTGGAGTGGTCTGCCAATTGCAGTACTGTCGAGGTCTTTCTTAAAGAACTCTGAAGGTTGAGCTTAAGCATGGTGTCCCTGGTCATCACATTAATGGCCGCTCCTAGATCAATCAAGGTGTGGGGTATGATGGTGCCATTGATGTGGACATCAACTACAGGACTCCCAGGGTCCAAATACTTTGGACAGATTACTTGCCCCAACATAAGATCAGACAGTTGTCCTATGACATTGATAGTTGAGGCATCTCTCTTTCGCCTGCCTGGGTGCCTGAAACACTTCTCCTTAATCAATTTGTTGTATATCGGTACATCTTTTATGGCTTGGAGAAGTGATATTTTCACACACAACTACTTTAGTTCTCCCAGAAGCTTAGTCTCTTCTGGGTTGGGTTGTGGGGTTACTGTGAGTCGCTCAGGAAAGGGTGGAATGGCTTGGGGTTCACTTTCTTATTTCTCTTCCTCCTCCTCTAGGGGAGGAGGTTGGCACTCTGGAAGGACCTTCCCAGATCGCAGGTTGATCTCCTAGATCTCCACAGCATAAGTAGGGCATGCTGTCTCCCCAGTATATACCTGTTGGGCCTGTCTATTGTTGGGGTTCAGGTTTGGTTGAGCAGGCATCTGGGGTTGTCATGGAGGAGCAGGAGGTAATGGTTGTGGTTGAGATGGTCGTGGAGGCAAAATAGAGGGAGGAGTGTTGTACTGGGGCCTCCACCCCGGTTGAGGTGCATTACACTGAGGTTGTGGCTGGGCATGTGAGTGAAATGAATGAGGAGGAGGTTGAGTATGGTATGGAGATGGATAAGACCACGGAGAAGGTGCAGACCAGGAAGGATGAGCATGGGGGCCCCAAGAAGGTATATGAGCGGATTCGTTGGGGTTATAATAAGCTTTGGATGTCCCTTGCATCCCCTGCTGGTAAGGTCTGGGCCCATGTGGCCTCCTTTGGTTGAGGAAGTAGAGAGGTTCAGTTGCCGCCTCAGTCCCTAGGTACATGGCTTTAAATCTAGGCAAGGTAGGGCATTGGTTGGTGGGGTGGTCTTCCTCACAAATGAAACATACCTCTATTGAGTGCAATGGGCATTCATTCCTAGATGCTTCCTCGTGCATCTAGGACAAAAAATGGCCAAAGCCCTCTCAGCTTCCTCTTTCTTTTGCTGAATTCGGAAGGTATCAAGTTGCATGGAAATAGTCTGTCTCATCTCACTCTTGAGGTCTTCCATCTGGTTAGCAAACTCATGCTTGGAGAAGGTGGTACTAGCGGAAACTGGATTCCCTCTACCTCTCTTCCGATCCGCCCTAGAATGGTTTCTAAACACGGTCTTTATGTCCTCATAAGGTAGTTGGTAGATGTCATCTCTAGCCAGCATGTTAAGGGTGTCCAAAAGGTCTTCAGGGACTCCTCGGAGCATAACCAGCTTTAGAGATTCCAGGTCAAGTGTACACCTGGCCCATTTATAGCTAAGTTGGAACCTTTCCTCGTAATCTTCTAAAGACTCATCGCTTCCCATGGTCATCCGAAATATTTCTCCCTTGTTTTCCTTGGACCTACAGTAGTCCCGGTATTTGGCATTGAAAGCTTGCTGCATTTGAGCCCAAGTGATGATACTGTTTCCAGGTAACCCCATGAACCAGCGTAATGCTACGTCCTTGAGGGTAGAGGGCAAGAATTTCAACTTTTGCTCGTCCTCAGCATAGTCGTAAGTTCGACAAAGGACAACAAACTCAAACAGGAAGGTATCGGGGTCTTCAGTAGTCAATCCACGGAAGTGAGGTAAAGCTGAGCGACTTATGTTTTTCATTTTCATGTCTCCATTGGTCTCTCGGATAGGAAGGACACCTTCTATTCTCTCATCTTCTCCTCTACCGTTTTGGTTGCCAACCATGGCTTTAGATGGAGTGTTCTCTAACTCTTCTTCTGTTATAGGATCTTCATATATCTCAGCAGGTTCACCTATAGGTTCTTTTGGCTCACTGTCACCAGAGAAGGGAGAAGGTTGACTCAGTGATGTGGTGGGGGTGTTGGGTAAGAATTTTCCGGTTTTATCTATGTTCCTACGAGGCATGAAATGGAAAGACTTTTGATTGCTTTTGTTTTTTTTTCTCTCTCTGGTGGTGCCTGCAAAACTAAAATAGATTGAATTGCAGCTAACTATCTTGCTGAAATGAAAAGGCGGAATTGAAATGAAAGCAGGAAAGGACTAATCTACTTTATAGAATTGAAATTACGAAATTGAAATGCTAAGCTACGCTTGCAGAATTGAAACTGCGGAATTGAAATGCTAAGCTACGCTTGCAGAATTGAAATGCTAATCTATGCTTGCAGAATTGAAATTGCGGAATTGAAATGCTAATCTATGAAAGAACTAAATGTCTACTCTAATTTTGCGAAAATGAAATTGCAAAATGGAAATGAAATAAACTACTCAGTAGAAGGTTGTAGGAGAAAATGGAAGAAAAGCAACAATCATCAATACTCTGATGCCTCCCCCGCAACTGCGCCAAAAATATGGTGGGCTCCAGTATTGCAGAAATAATGGTGCAACTCCTAGGACTCCCTTCTTTACTTTTATCAACCCGGTAGTTCATAACAAACTTGCAAGTGACGGTGTTGTATGCACAAGTACTAGCTCTTGTCGTAGCTATCACTTGGTCAGCTGGCACAAGTCCACTAGGAGCTTAAGCCAACTTCTATGAGCTCTTAGAAGAAGCTTTTTAATTGATGGATGAAAGCTAACTCAAAGGAAGCCAATCTATTTGCAAAAAGAGATTGAAAACTGAAGGAAAGCGCAAACCCTAGCAAACCCTAATTCTACTAGCTAGTGCTACTGACGCAAAGAAGAAAATTCGAACTACTGAAAGAGATGCCATTACTTCTATGAAGGTAAAATACATGTGCCTAGACTACCTCTATCTGAAGAAAACATCTTTTTGTATTTTTTATTAAGTCGTCGGTTTCATCATGCATATGCTTTCAATGTTCTTGACTATGCAGGGGTGGATCAAGGAGGAGAAATGCTTGGAAGAGGTCGGGAAGATTCAGAGAGGGTCTAAGGAGACCCTAACACCCTTCCAAAGACTTTCACAAAGTTTGGCTATCAAGAAACCTCATTTGTGAGATTCTACATGAAGTCTACAGGGGTTCTACAGGATGTTCAGGAATTTCTACAGGATGTTCAGAAATTTCTACAAGATGTTTAAAAATGGGATTTTGGAGGATGGGTGAGTGAGGGAAGATGCATGAATAGATATGGAGGTAGGATAGGGGTCTGAAGTGGCCCAGAGACTGGTGGATGGAGTGGTGAGAAGGTGTAGAAGGCTTAATAGGCTCAAAGAAGGTTGAAACAATGATTGCACAAAAAGGTAGGGTTACGTGGGCAAGAGGACCGATGTGAGACGAGGAACCTAGCTAGGAGATGGAACAGATGGCTCTGATGAAGCTTAGGTGGATGAAAGAGTGGTAGAGATGCTCTCGACTGTGTACATTCAACTGAATCAACAAAGTCTTGCAAGTAATCAAAGTCCTAGCTAATCTAACCTAGCTAACAATAGAGTGAACGAACAACAACTTTATTTAAAGGATAACCATATATATCAATTATAAAATGAGGCATTCTAGAGATCTGAACACATAACCAACTTCTGCAAATGAAAACAACACACTAATGATTGCATGGCAAGGCAAACTAGTGTTCTTGTTTGGGACAACACGGTTACTTCAATTCCAGCCCCTGATCCAATAAGGACGGGGTGAAACCAAAAGTGTTTGGTGACCCTTTTCTGGAGCTTTTTTCCCTCTTATTATCCTACCAATCTATTCTAAACATCTAAAGCAATTCTATTCATAAACAGTGACCTAGTTAATCAACAAAACTTAATCTGCCTAACAGAAATATGTTTGCAAATGCATAAAAAGGAAAACAACAACGCATAAAGGAAAGATAACAATACATAAAGGAGGCCCTAGGCTCTCAGGTTGGGCCCAACCCTGAGAGCTATGGCTCCTATAGAAAACTCAGAGTTGATATAAAATAGGACCGCTTATCATTATCAAAAAATAGTCATCAGTCAAAAGTTATGCCAAAATGGCTACAAGAGAACAAGTTGAACGTGACAACATTGTAGTGAAAAAATATGCAATGGTTTCAAAAGTCCCTTAAGAAGGCCAAGGCCTTATCATTTATACACCACGAGGGCCCTAGCAGGCCTCCTTAATCTAGGGGGCTTGGTTGTCCAAACTGTTAGTAGACAGTCCCTTTTCCAAAATCTGCTTGGCTGCCTTCAAGATCCGTTTTCGGTGGCCTGTGAGCTCGGAGTTGGGGGTGAAGATCCCAAGGAAGGGCTATTTAATGTCATAGACCCACCCCCTAAGAATCCTCTCCCCAAGCTTGGCTGTCATCTAGCCCATGATTGCTCAGTTTTGCTCCAACATGTGTAAAAAAACCTGAAATAGGAACGTGTTAGCCACCTAGGAAGAGTGACCACCCTTATTCGTACAAATGACATAAACATAATAAAAATAATGCATAAGCTATGAAAAATGGAATATTGAACATGGACTGAACAAGGATAATTAGGCAAAATGAGCCCAATAAGTTACCCAATTTGGGGCTCATCATCACCCCCCTACTAAATAGATTGCTCATCCTCTGAGCAACTAGTCTAGCTCCTCGTCCTTAATTGCTTTGATCAACTCCCTCACATCCCAGGCTTCTGAAGTAGTGTCCTCTTCGCTGTCATGGAATCCGGCTTTCCTTTCCACCTCTTCCCACTGGTTATGCTCTTCTTCTTCTGTGCCTCCTTCTAACAATCCAAAAAGCAAAGGTGGACTTAACTTGAGGCCTATCTAGCTGTCCTGGAGGTTCTGCACAGACGTTTTGTAGGGAGGCACTCTTGCCAAGGCCTCCCTCATTCTAGTTGGAGTGTGGTATTCCCTGATTTTGAGGTTGTGGGACAATGTGTTCCACTTACGGGTGCAAGCATGAACACAATTGGCCCCCAATAGTCACTCCATATCCTCAAAGTGTGCTATGGCCTGAGCCTGCCGATCCATGTACTCTAACAGAGCCTGACAGTTGGTTGCTATGTGTTGGTGGGTAGATATCAATGTTGTGGGGTCCCCTGGCTCTGCTCTAATCAGCTGTGGTTCCTGTAGTTATCGGTCCATGACATTTCTGACCTCTGCCACTCTCTTTTCTTCATGGTTTAGCCATGTGGTCATTGCCATCAGCTGCATGTCCCCTACTACTGTGTTGGGGTCCCACGAGGTTATGTTTCGAAGGGCCAAATTATGAAGGTAGAACTCTGATAGCTTGGCCTTGTCTTCCCATGAACTGTTGTTACATAAATCCATGAACTGTTGGGGGTTTCAGATTTGGGAGATACCCCTCAGTGCCAACGTATTGATTTGGAATTGCAGCCACTGATCCCTGAGGTATAGGCCATAGGATTTGGCTGGCTGCCTACATTGTAGATCTTCCATTGCCCAACTGGCCATGCAGGCCACTTGTGCCTACTTTTCTTGTATCTGCTATTTTAGAGATTGTATCTCTACGCCTGCTTGCAATTCCCTTTCCTGTAGTTTCCGGTTTAGTTCCTCAAGATCAGCTTGCATTCCTTCATTTCCTTGAGGCTCTTCTGTGTTTTCCTTGGCTGCTGCGTCCTCTCCTTTCCTCTGTCCTTGGAGCTGTAGCTGCTATCTAAGCAGCCCATTCTCTTCTCATAGCTTGGCCTGTTGGGAGCTCTCCACATGTCGTACCCTTTCCAACTCTCTTTGGGTCTCCTTTAGCTTTTCCTCTAGAGGGCCTATATCTGCCACCCCTTGGATTTAGCGATCTTCATCCTAGTGTGGTTCCGTACTCTTTCCTTCTCTAGTGCTAGGAAATGTGTTACTATGAATTTTTGACAAATGATTTTCCCGACCTCTAAGAAGTCATAATAAGAGCCCAGGCTGGGATGGGGGCTTGGTTCCATAATGGTATTGGCCTTCTCTTCCTCCTGTGATGACTGGCTACTCTTTCCTCCATCTGTTAAGTCTCTTTTACCCTAGCCAAATTTTCCTGTAGAACAGCCTCGGCATCCTATAGAGAGGCCTCCGAGTTCAATTTCTCCATCCTTCCCTTCCATGTGGATATCTTTGGGCTTCCCCACTCATAAGTGATGGATGCCTTGGAGGGGGACCTCTCCTTTGGTGTGGTAGGGGTATCTACAATTGTGACTGGCTCTTTTGTTGGAGGTTGGGGTCTTCCAGTCTTAATCCTCACACTCCTCCTTGCCTTAAAATATAGGGGAGGCTCCCTATTTCGCTTTTCCTTCTGCTTGGGAGATGTACTTAGGGCGGCCAGCATAGCTACTGCCTCCACAGCTAGAATCTCGGCCGATTTCTCCTTCTGCTTCCCTTTTCCCAGACTTCCTGTAGAAAGTCCTGTAGTGGCCGTTTTCTGGCTTCTTGTAGAAGCAGATTTTGGACTTCCTGGAGAAATGGCCTTCTGGCTTCCTGTAGAACCAGTTGGCACTGTTTTAGCCTACTTGGTAGAGGGTGCTTTTTCCTTTAGCTTGGTTGTGGCTGCCTTAGGTGTGTCTTCACTTGCTTTGACTTTCTCAGTCATTTCTATCCTGCTCTGCAGTCTTTTCTCCCCGGGTGTTTGTGACATTTTACCACCCACTGTTTTGGCCTCAGCAGCTTGGCCTTTTTCTTGTGTCTCTTTCTGTTCTTTCTTTGGTGGTTTCCCCACGGTTTCTTGACCTTTATCTTTCTTTTCTACTTCGGTGTGCTCCTTCTCCTCACTTCTGGAGGAAGTGAGCTCCTCGGCCAAAACTCGGACATCATCATCCTTAGACATATTTCGAAAAATTTCCCAGGAGAGAGGGATAGTGTAGGTATGGAGTGCATCTTCCACGAGGAGCTTTATAAGCCCATGATGGGCCAGCTGGTCTGGTGTCCCTTCCCTCAGCTTTGTGGCACAGTCAATCAAGGATTGCAGGTGGAAGTAAGGAATGCTCTATTTTTGTTCTGAGGGTAGATCCATTGGGTGCCTGAGTTCTGTTAGCAAACGGAAATGATAACCATAAACGATGTTGAAGCACCCCTCACAGGTAATATACTTCATAATTTGGAGGCTGACTTTGCTCCAGAATGGCTGTAGGTTGGTTCTTTGAACCCCATTCTTATCCCCTGAAAGTTGTTCCTCTGGAAAGAAGAACTCATTTTTATCCTTTTGACCCAACTTCCTCTCCTCTTTATCCCACGGTACTCCCATCGATAGATCAGTGACTCTGATAATGAGCTGTGGGGTGAGTCTGAGGGTCAATCCTCCGAAGTTGACGGTGGCTAGTGTCTTTTATTTCGGCTTCAGGGACCTTATGAATTCCTCTATGATTTCATCATGGTGACCTTGAAGTTTGTCACAGAATGTCATCAGTGTGCATGGGAAAATAAGTCCACCACCTCGGGGGTTTCTCATAGTTTCTTGAAGTAGCAGGGTTCTTTTCTGATAAACCCTCCTGGCATGGTGAAAAAGACTCTGTTTTTTCCTGCGCTTTGAGCAGAAAGGGAATTCTAGGTGTATTTCCTTCTCAGAACGTTGAAAACGGTATCTGCAGGCCTCTTCATATCAATTCCTCTATTTTGAAACTTGACTACTCGTGTACAGAAGGACGACTCGAGATTTCTCTAAACAGTGTGCAGAGCTATGTTTCCAACACACACACGATCATGTAAAACTCACAGTTTTTTTCACCGGTTAGCCTTGACAATGTCTCAACTTTTCTACAGGAGGAATTTAACTTAGGACTCATGGAGAAAATCTTGGACGCAAACCACGAAGACAATTTCATGCAACCATAAGTAAACTGCTTTTGGATTCACAGACAGATTTCCTTTTAAATTTTTTCTACCCCCAGCACGTCAAATTCACCACCTTTTGAACTATTTTGCATGGGAATGGTATGTTCGGGCCTACCTCTTTGAGAATTGCCACCCTCGACGTGAACAGTCGAAGCTTCTTCGTAATGTCGGGCTTCCTGTAGTGCACCTTCCTGTAGAAAGCTTTCCCGACTCCTGGAGGACGTTACTGTGATTCTGGATGAGTCTGAGCTGCGGAAGGACATTGGAACAGACCGAGAAGCTCAGGCTAACAACTTGCAGAGGAGGAGGACACGTACTCGGCTGCAAAAACGGTTGCAAGTACGAATGATAGCAGTTTACCGTGAGTTATTCGACCAACCAATTTGAATTGCTGCATAATTCATGGCGCGGGGGTGAGCTGTCCAGGCCGATCCGTTGGCCGACGTCACAACCATCATTCCTCAGCATGTCTCTGACCACCGAATCCTTCCCTCTGCATTCACCGCCACCATTTCTATCACACTGCCGATTGTCCCCAACTGGACACTTCCCACGTGTCAACTGCCCATCTTTCGGCATAACCAAGCCCATTCGGATCCTACGAGGCCATCTGACTGGCTTTGGGTGGCCAATTGAATGGCCACCAAACTTGTACAATCCATCCATTCTCACATTCATGCAAATTTTAGAGTATATTTCTTGCAATTCGACGAATAAGTTTAGGCACTTACCTGTGCGGTCGTGGACGTGTTTTGCAGGCTTTGGGATGAGGAATGATAGATTTACTTGTTGTTTCTTCGTGCATGGGTGTTGGAGCTCCTCTTCCATTGGCTGATGCTGGATACAAGACCTCGCGAGCTGATTCTCTGGTGGTGAATGCTGCATGCACTGGCTTTGTTTGATGTTAGTTATTGGTGTCTCCATGGTATGTACTACAGCCGGATCAGCAGCTACAGGATTCCTGTAGGAAATCCTGTAGTTGTTTCTCCTCCTGGGGTGCATGCTGAAACCAACAAAGTTACGTGCACAAATGAAGGGTCCTGATGGAGTCTTGACAGGTAAAGTGTGCGAGCCTCTGCATGCTTTATTTTTCACTTGAAAAAACAAACTTTTATCTGAGAAAACAAGATTCTGGTATGACTGTGTAGCTATATTCAACCAGATGGTGGCAATGGTGGTGAAAGGAGATGAAACAAGTGGAGGATGGAAGAAAAGAGTGGTTGCATTCCTCCTCAATAGACTTCAAGCTTCAAATCCCTCTCCATAATCGATTCTGGCCTTCCCAAAACCTTTACGGGATGTTTCCTGTAGAAACGCAGAACTTCCTGTAGAAAGTCTTGTAGCTTCCTGTAGAAGGTTGAACCACTACCAGATTGTGTCCGAATCCTGAAAATAATGAGTGTTCATAGAGGGAGTGTATGTGAGGATGCCTAGTAACTTGGTAGAGACCCCTTTCCTTGTTTTGGGAGGCCTCCTTTCTGCATTGTGTTCATGCACCGTGCAACAATTTCCAGGGATTAAACTTGTTTTGTTTCTCTCTTTCTTCCTTCTTTTTCTTTTTCTTTTTGTCTTTTTTACTCTTTTTTTTTTTTTTTTAAAGAGACAGCAACGGCACCTCAATGAGGTTTTATCCCCTACGATCTACCTTGGTAACCTCAGAGAGGTTTTCGCCTAAGGGTCTTTTTCTTAAAATTCTTTATTTTCCGAGAGACAGTAGTGGTGCCTCAATGAGGTTTTCACCCCTACCATCTGCCTTGGGCACCACACAGAGGTTTTCACCCAAGGATCTTTTTTATTGTGTTTTTTTTTTTTTTTTATATGATGATGCTCAGTGTGTGGCTAAAATAGAGGCAGAACCCCTCTCTATTACTAGCACTGATTTTTCCATAGTTTCGATGAACTCTTGCATTGAAAGAGGTTTCTTGTAGATCTTTATTCGATGCCCATTGACGAGCATGGGGATGGCTTCTTCATCAATGGTCCGGATAAGGACAGAACCATTGTCATTGCACTTCTCAACTGCATATGGTCCTAGCCATCTTTTCCTCAACTTCCCTTTGAAATTCTTATGTCTGGAATCATACAGTAGCGCCCAATCTCCCAGCTGGAATTGTTTGTCATTAAGGTGTCGGTCATGCCATATCTTCCTCTGAAGTTGAACCACTTCTGAGTGGAGGAGGGCTTGCATTCGGTGTTCATCTAACCCATTCAAATGCAATAACCTTTCTCGTTGAGCATGGATGAGATCTAGGTCCAGCTGAGCTGCCATCCTCAATGTGTTATACTCGAACTCGATTGACAGCAAAGCCCTCTTCCCATAGATCAGCTCATAAGGTGTGAAACTGATTGTGGTCTTTCAAGTGGTGTTGTATGCCCAAGTGGCCTCAATTAGGCCATCTGCCCAATCTTTTCTGTTGCTGCTCATCACCTTAGTCAAAATCCCTTCTAATGCTCTATTAGTGACTTCCACCTACCCATTTGCTTGAGGATGATATGGGGTGGAAGTCCTATGCTTGATCTTGTGATGAGCGAGCAAGTCTTCAATTAAGTTGGAGGTGAACTCGCTTCCTTGATCGGTGACTAGCTCTCTTGAGTAACCAAATTTGTAGAAGATGCTTTCTCTTAAAAACTCAGCCACCTTTTCTTTTGTCACTGCTTTGATTGCCTTGGTTTCTTCCCACTTTGTCAGATAGTTTGTGCACACAATGATGTAAGACCTTTTCCTTGAAGGAGGGTTGATAGGACCCACAAAATCCATACCCCACTTTTCAAATGGCTCAAGGGTCACTTGAGGTTGGAGAGGAATTTCATCCCTTGGAGTCGGTTTCCCCATCCTCTGGCATCGGCCACATTGGCTGATATATCTTTTTACATCTTGATGAAGAGTGGGCCAATAGTAGCCTACCTGTAGAATTTTGAAGGCAGTCCTCTCGGCTGCAAAATGTCCTCCACAGGGCCCATCGTGATAGGTTAGGAGGACATCAAAGAATTCCTCCTCCTTAACACAACGCCTTAAGATCTGATCAGGGCCAAGTTTGAATAGGTTTCCCCCAATCCAAGTGAATGAGGCACTCTTCCTCACGATTATTCTCTTCTCCTTTGAGGATAGATGCGGAGGGAACTGTGCTGAGACCAAGTAGTTTTCTATATCAGCAAACCATGAAGAGAGTACTGAGATAGCAAATAGTTGTTCATCTGGCATCTGGTCATCCATTGTTCCTTCTTCACCTACAGGAAAATCCAATCTAGACAAGAAGTCAGCAACAACATTTTCTTTACCTGGTTTATCAACGATATTCAAATCAAACTGCTGCAACAAAAGTAACCATCTAATGATACGAACATTCACATCAGGCTTATTCATTAAATATCTAATTGTAGCATGATCAATATGTACAAATGTTTGATAGCCAATGATGTAGTGTCGGAACCTGCTCAGGGAATAGACCACAGCCGGGAACTCCTTCTCAGTTATAGTATAGTTCATTTCTTCCTTGGATAAGTTTTTCCTGACAAAGGATATGGCATATGGAAGTTTTTCCTCAACCTTTCCTAAGGCTTACCCTATGGCTTTGTTCGAGGCATCAGTGTGGATGTGGAAAGGTAGGGCCCAGTTTGGGCCTCTCAAAATTGGGGCAAACGGTAACTTATCCTTCAACTCATTCAGAGTTCTCTGACAGTCGCCAGTCCATTTAAACTCAACATATTTTCCTAAGAGGCCAAACAATGGCGAGGCTAGCTTACTAAAGTATTTAATGAATCTTCTATAATATCCTGCTAAGCCTAAGAAACTCCGAACATCTCTTACCTTCTGAGGAGGTGGAACTGTTTTGATGATAGCAATTTTATTAGGATCCACCTGTAATCCTTGGCGAGAAATGGTATGACCTAACACGGTCCCTTCAGTCATTAGGAATTCACATTTTTCGGGGCTGAGGGAAAGGTTCATCTCCATGCACTTACTTAAAACTTTTCCCAGGTTGGACAAGGCTTCTTGGAAGCTAGACCCGTAAAGAGTAAAGTCATCCATATAGATTTCCATTGAATCATGAACCGACTCAGAAAAGATGATCAATACCTCTTTGGAAAGTGGCAAGGGTATTTCATATCCCAAAGGGAAGGACTCGGTAGGCAAAGGTACCCCATGGACAAGTGAAATTGGTCTTATGTTGGTCCTCCGGGCTGATTTGGATCTGATTATACCCGTTGAACCCATCTAGGAAAGAGAAAAACTTCTTTCCTACCAATCCATCCAACACTTGATCTATGAAAGTCAAAGAGAAGTGGTATTTCTTGGTGGCTTTGCTCAGTTCTCTGTAGTCCACACAGATTCTCCACTTCCCATTTTTCTTGGGTACCAACACCAGAGGGGAAACCCATTCACTGTCCGAGATCGGGTAGATGCATCTTGCATCCAACAATTTTTTCATTTCTTCTTTAACAATGTCCTTAAGGGATGGATTCATTCTCCTCTGCGGTTTCTTGATTAGTTTACTGTCCTCCTTAATGTAGATATGATGGGTACAGACCGAGCGATGGATTCCTTTTATTTTCTTGTAGCTCCAGGCAAAAGCCTCCAAATCGTGGGTCAAGAGGCTACGTAGCTCCTTTTTCTGAGAGGGAGAGAGAGTGGAGCTAATCTTTAAAGTTCTTTCAAGGCCAAACTCCACATTCTTAACTCTGGGAGTGGTCGGATCAGTCACACATAAGTCCACTAAAGCACTGGCTTGGGTATCTTCCACCAACTCTTCCAAGGATAGTGCACCGGGGGGGAGGATTTTGGATTAAGTTCTCAATCAAATCATCCTCGGTTTGAGGACCTCCCCTAGTGGCCTCCACTGTACATAATGGTGTAGAGTAGACCTTGTTCTCATCTCCTTCTTCCATCCAGAGGGGTAAGTCATGTTCTAGCAGAGGTTGGGCAGCAGGGAATAGGACCAGTTGTTTGGACATAGGCCCATTTTTTATGGTCATGCTTCTTGCTCGACAGCTAATGTAAGCATCCGCAGTAGCTAGTCAAAGCCTTCCCAAAATGAGGGGATATTCAGTGAGTTTTGCCTTTGGCTGAAGGACCAAAAAGTCCACAGGGTACTCCGAGGAGTCAATAAAGACCAAGACATATTCCATAATCCCTTCGGGAGTCACGGTGGAGCGGTCTGCCATATGCAGTATTGTCGAGGTCTTTCTTAAGGAACTCTAAAGGTGGAGCTTAAGCATGGCGTCCCTGGTCATCACGTTAATGGCGGCCACTAGATCAATCAAGGTGTGGGGTATGATGGTGCCCTTGATGTGGACATCAACTACAGGACTCCCAGGGTCCAAATACTTTGGACAGATTGCTTGCCCCAACATAAGATCGGACATTTGTCCTATGACATTGATAATTGAGGCATCTCTCTTTCGCCTACCTAGGTGCGTGAAACACTTCTCCTTAATCAATTTGTTGTATATTGGTACATCTTTTATGGCCTCAAAAAGTGGTATTTTCACACACAACTGCTTGAATTCTCCCAGAAGCTCAGTCTCTTTTGGGTTGGGTTGTGTGGTTACTGTGAGTTGCTCAGGAAAGGGTGGAATGGCTTGGGGTTCACTTTCATGTTTCTCTTCCTCCTCCTCTAGGGGACGAGGTTGGCGCTCTAGAAGGACCCTCCCAGATCGCAGGTTGACCTCCTGCATCTCCATAGCATAGGTAGGGCATGTTGTCTCCCCAATATATACCCGCTGGGCCTGTCTGTTGTTGGGGTTCGGGTTCGGTTGAGCAGGCATTTGGGGTTGTCATGGAGGAGCAGGAGGTAATGGTTGTGGTTGAGCTGGTGTTGGAGGCAAAATGGCAGGAGGAGTGTTGTACTGGGGCCTCCACCTCGATTGAGGTGCATTCCATTGAGTTTGTGGTTGGGCATGTGAGTGAAACGAATGAGGACGAGGTTGATTATGGTATGGAGATGTATAAGACCACGGAGGAGGTGCGGACGAGGAAGGATGAGCAGGGGGGCCCCAAAAAGGTATATGAGTGGATTGGTTGGGGCTATAATAAGCTTGGGATGTCCCTTGCATCCCGTGCTGGTAAGGTCTGGGCCCATGTGGCCTCCTTTGGTTGAGGAAGTAGAGAGGTTCAGTTGCCGCCTCAGTTCCTAGGTACATGGCTTTAAATCCAGGCAAGGTAGGGCATTGGTTGGTGGGGTGGTCTTCCTCACAAACGAAACATACCTCTATTGAGTGCAATGGGCATTCATTCTTAGGATGCTTCCTCGTGCATCTAGGACAAAAGATGGCCAAAGCCCTCTCATCTTCCTCTTTCTTTTGCTGAATTCAGAAGGTATCAAGTTGCATGGAAATAGTCTCTCTCATCTCACTCTTGAGGTCTTTCATCTGGTTAGCAAACTCATGGTGGAAAAGGTGGTACTAGCTGAAAGTGGATCCCCCCTACCTCTCTTCCAGGCCACCCTAGAATGGTTTCTAAACACAGTCTTTATGTCCTCATAAGGTAGTTGGTAGATGTCCCCTCTAGCCAGCATGTTAATGGTGTCTGGAAGGTCTTCAGGGACTCCTCGGAGCATAACCAGCTGCCATTTATAACTAAGTTGGAACCTTTCCTCGTAATCTTCTAAAGACTCATCGCTTCCCATGGTCATCCGAAAGATTCCTCCCTTGGTTTCCTTGGACCTATAGTAGTCCTGGTATTTGGCATTGAAAGCTTGTTGCATCTGATCCCATGTGGTGATACTGTTTCTAGGTAACCCCATCAACCAGCGTAATGCTGCGTCCTTGAGGGTAGAGGGAAAGAGTTTCAACTTTTTCTCGTCCTCAGCATAGTCGTAAGTTTTACAAAGGACAACAAACTCAAACAGGAAGGTATCAAGATTTTCAGTAGTCAATCCATGGAAGTGAGGTAAAGCTGAGGGACTTATGTTTTTCATTTTCATGTCTCCATTGGTCTCTTGGATAGGAAAGGCACCTTCTATTCTCTCATCTTCTCTTCTACCATTTCGGTTGTCAGCCATGGCTTCAGATGGAGTGTTCTCTAACTCTTCTTCTGTTATAGAATCTTCGTATACCTTAGGAGGTTCACCTATAGGTTCTTCTGGCTCAGTGTCACCAGAGAAGAGAGAAGGTTGACTCAGTGATGTGGTGGGGGTGTTGGGTACGAATTTGCTGGTTTTATCTCTGTTCCTACGAGGCATGAAATGGAAAGACTTTTGATTGCTTTTTTTTTTCTCTCTCTGCTGGTACCTGCAAAACTAAAAGAGATTGAACTGCAACTAACTATCTTGCTGAAATGAAAAGGAAAAATTGAAACGAAAGCGGGAAAGGACTAATCTACTTTGTAGAATTGAAATTGCGAAATTGAAATGCTAAGCTACACTTGCAGAATTGAAATTGTGGAATTGAAATGCTAAGCTACACTTGCAGAATTGAAATGCTAATCTATGCTTCTAGAAATGAAATTTTGGAATTGAAATGCTAATCTATGAAAGTAGTAAATTTCTACTCTACTTTTGCGAAAATGAAATTACAAAATGGAAATGAAATAAACTACTCAGCAGAAGGTTGTAGCAGAAAATGGAAGAAAAGAAACAATCACCAATACTCTGACACTTCCCCGGCAACGACGCCAAAAGGATGGTGGGCTCCAGTATTGCAGCAATAATGTTGCAACTCCTGGGACTCCCTTCTTTACTTTTATCAACCCGGTAGTTCGTAACAAACTTGGAAGCGATGGTGCTGTATGGACAAGTACTAGCTTTTGTTGCAGCTGTCACTTGGTCAGCTGGCACAAGTCCACTAGGAGCTTAAGCCAACTTCTATGAGCTCTTAGAAGAATATTTTTAATTGATGGATGAAAGATAACTCAAAGGAAGCTAATCTATTTGCGAAAAGAGATTGAAAACTGAAGGAAAGCACAAACCCTAGCAAACCCTAATTCTACTAGCTAGTCCTACTAACGCAAAGAAGAGAATGAAAAATACTAAAAGAGATGCCATTACTCCTATGAAGGTAAAATACATGTGTCTAGACTACCTTTATCTGAAGAAAACATCTTTTGTATTTTTGATTAAGTCGTTAGTTTCATCATGTATATGCTTTCAATATTCTTGACTGTGCAGGGGTGGATCAAGGAGGAGAAATGCTTGGAAGAGGTTGGGAAGGTTCAGAGAGGGTCTAAGGAGCCCCTAACACCCTTCCGGAGAGTTTCACAATTTTTGGTTATCAAGAAACCTCATTTATGAACTTCTACAGGAAGTCTGCAGGGGTTCTATAGGATGTTCAGGAATTTATACAGGATGTTCAGAAATTTCTACAAGATGTTTAAAAATGGGATTTTGCAGGATCGGTGAGTGAGGGAAGATGCATGAACGGATATTTAGGTAGGATAGGGGTCTGAAGTGGCCCAGAGACTGGTGGATGGAGTGGTGAGAAGGTGTAGAAGGCTGAATAGGCTCAAAGAAGGTTGAAACAATGATTGCACAAAAACGTAGGGTTACGTGGGCAAGAGGACAGATGTAAGACGAGGAACCTAGCTAGGATACGGAACAGATGGCTCTAATGAAGCTTAGGTAGATGAAAGAATGGTAGATATGCTCTGCACTGTGTACATTCAACTGAATCAATAAAGTATTGCAAGTAATCAAAGTCCTAGCTAATCTAATCTAACTAACAATAGAGTGAACGAACAACAACTTTATTTAAAGGAGAACCATATATATCAATTATTAAATGAGGCATTCCATAGATCTGAACACATAACCAACTTCTGCAAATGAAAACGACACACTAATGATTGCATGGCAAGGAAAACTGGTGTTCTTGTTTGGGACAACACGGTTACTTCAATTCCAGCCCCTGATCCAATAAGGACGAGGTGAAACCAAAAGTGTTTGTTGACCCTTTTCTGGAGCTTTTTGCCTTGTTATTATCCTACCAATCTATTCTAAACATTTGAAGCAATTCTATTCGTAAACAGTGACCTAGTTAATCAACACAACTTAATCTGCCTAACAGAAATACGTTGGCAAATGCATAAAAAGGAAAAAAACGATGCATAAAGGAAAGATAACGGTACATAAAGGAGGCCCTAGGCTCTCAAGTTGGGCCCAACCCTGAGAGCTATGGCTCCTATAGAAAACTCAGAGTTGATATAAAATAGGATCGCTTATCATTATAAAAAAATAGTCATTAGTCGAAAGTTATGCCAAAATAGCTACAAGAGAACAAGCTGAAGGTGACAGCACTGTAGTGCAAAAAATATGCAATGGTTTCAAAAGTCCCTTACGAAGGCTGAGGCCTTATCATTTATGCACCATGAGGACCCTAGCAGGCATCCTAAATATAGGGGACTTGGCTATCCAAACTGTTAGTAGATAGTCCCTTTTCCAAAATCTACTTGGCTGCCTTCAAGATGCATTTTCGGTGGCCTGTGAACTCAGAGTTGGGGGTGAAGATCCCGAGGAAGGGCTATTTAATGTCATAGACAACCCCCCTACGAGTCCTCACCTAGAGCTTGGCTGTCATCTAGCCCATGATTTCTCGATTTTGCTCCAACATGTGTCAAAAAAATTGAAATAAGCACGTGTTAGCAACCTAGGAAGAGTGACCACCCTTTTTCGTACAAATGACATAAACATACTAAAAAATAATGCATAAGCTATGAAAAACGGAAGATTGAACAGGGACTGAATAAGGATAATTAGGCAAAATGAGCCCAATAAGTTACCCAATTTGGGGCTCATCACTCATGTCAGTCCCAGTTCAACCTACGATTTCATCACAACCTGTACCGTCATTTCAACTTACTCTTCTGGTAAAACAAAATGCTTCAAGTCAGGTTTTAGTTAGCTCTTCCACCCCTCTATCAAGTGGACAAAGTGTGCCACCACCATGGGGGAAATCTAAATATTCCTCTTCTATTAGGTGAAACCAATGTGGGTGGATTACAAACTCACACGGTTGGAGTTAATCAACCTTATTTTGGTGGTATTCCTATGCTTGTTGGTCCATAAAGTTCAGGGAATATCCAATATCAACATCCTTATATAGCTCAAATTCCAGTCCAACAGGTTTATGTCCAATAAGGTTCACAAGCCTTAGTAAATCCATCTGACACTCCACAAGAAGGAGCTTATGTCCAACCCTATCAATCCACTATTCCTAGTAGATATGGTCAGATTCATTTTGGAAATTACCAATAACCTCAAGTTATATCCCAAGGAACTGTGTAGCAACCCTCACAACAACAGGGGAACCCTTTCAGTAATATGGGAAACCCTTGCAACAGCAAGGGAAACCCTTGCAGCAGTGAGGGCAACCCTTGCAACAACGGAAGCTACTACAACAGCAAGGGAAGTTACTGTGGCGGGAATAGAAACCTTTACAAAAACAAGGACAACCTTTGTAACCTTTGCAGCAACAAACTCAGTCTTTTTAGTAGCCTACTGAACCTTTGTACTCGCAAGGCCAACCTTTCCAACATCAAGGTCAACCTTTACAAAAGAAAAAGTTAGCCTTTGCAGTAATGCAGTCAACCTCTAAAGCAGCAATGTTCATATGTGTATCAATAAGGTCAACCCATGCAAGCACAAGGTTAATCCCTGTAGGAGCACAACCAATCTCTTCAGGTCCACAGTCAAGAGGTTCAATAAACTTACAATCCATATGTCATGTATAATGCTTATCAATGGCCTAGGGTAGTGTCGAAGCCCCGAAAATCGGGTCGACAACAAGGGGGATACTCACCCGGTCCGGACCTTGGTTGACAGCTCCTTATCCGTTTGGTATAGTGAGTCCGACTAGGGATAATGGGACCAATTTCCCAATCTAAGGGTGTGTGTGTGCAGAGTTGGATATTGCTGATCTAAAGTTCGTATCTGAGCTACTTTAATCTAAATCTATGCTATTGTAATCTAATAAAAACATCACATCTAATCTATGCTAACCCGGGATGTAATTCTTCTATTATGCGATCTAAAGAGATTTCAAATAATAGCTAGTAATAAAGATCATTCAACAATTATAAGAATATAAATCAGTTAAGATGAACCACTTTGCATAAAAAGTTAGGGAAAACAGTTGTGAACAGCATATCGCATAACAAGTTATTCACACATTAAACATAAATAAATGGCTCCATTGTACAAAAGTGCTAAATGGTAACACAATCATTCATGTAATAACATATAAACAACTAAAAACTGTATATTGCTTTAAGAATATAAGCAGAAATGATCAAGAGATAAAATACCATTTATGACTGGTCCTACTCATAAGCTTCAAGCAAAAATGATTTATCTTTCCTTGTTCTAATATCTACTAAGAGTACAGAAGTGCAACATCCGTAGCAGATATCAAATGCAAACCTCAATAAATCTCGATCCTTCCATTCATCAAAACCTCCTCTGAGGGTGCAAAAGTGCATGTTCTGAGGATAAGTTTTTTGACAAATTTCTGGACCCTTCTCTAAATGCAAGAGAAGGGTTTAAATACTACTAACTAAATATGATAGTAAGTTAATTACAAAAAATCAGGATGCGGTTTTCAAATGACCGCCCTTTTTCTAATATAATTTTTAAGTAAAAATAAGATTCTAAATTAAGCTATTTCTGTATCTGGTCCTTAAAGCTGCATGTGTTCAACATTTGTTTGAGGAGAGTTGGTTGGCTAACTTCTGCTTTGATTTGTGCTGAGAAAATGGAATCAACAAGTGTTGGCACCACCTTTCCAGTCATATTTGTGATACATTTAACGGTCATCCACTGACTATGCGGTTTAACCAAATATGTCCAGTAACATTCCCAATTTAATCCCTTTAGTACTTGGATTTCCTTTTCCTTTTCTCGTGCTTTCTGCTTCCAATCCTCCTCTAATTTTGATTTGTTTGTAAAATACCCCAAAACAGTTTCTGCGATTAGATTAGCTCTGTGCAAATTCTCATTTATACAGTCGATGAGAATGCTTGCTGTTGTAGCTGATGCACCTGCCGCCTTTTCTGCTTCTTTGATTTGATCATCCCACTTACTAAAGAGAAAAACTTTATGATTCTCGTTTATCCTAGGTGCGCCTGCCCTTTTTCCTTCATCTCCATCCTGCCAAACCAGATAATGAGTCACCTGTTTGTCAACCAAATCATACTCGCTTCGTAATTCGACCACTTGATTAGTGATCTTATCACTCATTTCACAGTAGTAACTCCATTGTCGTATCTTTTTCCCCAATACTTTGTTGCTGCAGTAGTTGTTCATTCAAGGCAATAGATTCTGAAATAAACTCTGTAAGCTTCGGCTCATCTTTATGCGTCTCTATTACGCGCTGTGTATGTGTATAATGGTGCCATCCCCTTCACCTCGGAGCTTTGAGCTTTACTTTTCTTTCACATTTCTCCCGGCGTATTACCGTGTATAGTGCTTTGCTCTCTGTTCCTGCAGTTCACAAGTGAAATGGAAATGATTGATCAAGAAAGGTGATGCGAGAGTTTTAAATGCAGCAGATACACCAAATATGCCACCTTACATGAAGAAATTCTTCGAAAAGCACGCATCCATGTTTCATTAATAACTGGCAACTAATCCTTTATTAACATTTAAAGTGCATGATCTTGAGTCAGATTATAATAGGTGGCCTTTCTTGAATAACGTGCCCGAAAGATTCGTGATAGAGCGATTCTGCAATTTGCATCGCGACATCGCAGATCGCGACATCGCCATCATCACAGATCGCGATATCGCAATGTCGCAGATCGCAGAAGTTTTATGTTCTGCAAATTTCGCTAGCCTATTCCCTGCAATATGCAATCTTGCGATCAATGTTATCGCAGATCGGTAAATCTTGAAGTTTTTCTTATTAGCTTTTTCTTATTGCGATGCGATAGCCAAAATGATGGGACCTTACTATCATTTTGCGATGCGGCTTTCCTCTTTTGAGATTTTTCTCATCATAACTTAGGTCATTGAAAGCATTCAAAAGATCTTGCTAAGCTTATGATGGTGACCTTATTTTGGAGAAAAGAAACTCTTGCTTTTCCTAAAATTTTAACTAATGGTCCCCATTCATTTAGTATTTTGGATAACACCAAAATGAAAAATGGGGGGGGGTTGTTGCTGGCCACAACAATTGGTGATTCACTTGGGAGAACCAGTTATCCCATTTTTTTTCTTTTGAACTTTTCAAACTTCCAAAATAGAAAGTTTTTTAGAACTCTCATTCTTTATTATGGAAAGATGAAGTATATTATGCTCTAAACTTTCATGATATTTTGTTTCAACCTCTTTCCATTTTAAATATTCGCTTCTCTGACTTGTCCTTGCATTTATATCAGCCATTACTTGGTCTTGTAAAAAATAAATTTTTCCCTGTGAACCAATTATAAATATGCTCATTTGTCGTAGGTAGAGCCTCTGCTGCCAGCAGGCGCCCATAGCCACGACAGGGTTACCTATTACCCAACAATGATCCTTTATCATTCTCAAGGTGATCTACAACTTTCAAAGAAAAACCCATATTGACACTTATTGCTTTGATTTTCTTTTTTATTCTTACCGAACAATGTCTTGGTTTGGTAGCCAAATTATGACACAATCATTCATTTGATTTACACTTTTGCTGAACAAGTTGGCTCGTGATGAGGCCCCTTGTCTTTTGATTTTAACAATCTTGAGTCATTTCCCTATTTTGGTGGATAGTATTGGCAAAGTCAACAAGTTATAATACTTGTCATCATGATAAGCCGGCTCGTGATGAGACCTCTTATTCTTTAAGATAAAGTGTATTCATGGATTATTCCTTTGAACGTTGCAATTTTCTTTAGCAGGGAGGAAGTCATTTTTTCCTTAAGAAAGTTCTGGATGACAATGATAGAGTTTGAAAACAGCTGCTTTACCGAGAATCCCTATTTTGCTATTGATACCTTTCATTGTGCTGATATAAAACAATTTCTTCGCCAAAGGTTGCTTTTGTCAAAATTTCTTGGAAGTTGAAACTAGTATTGTATCTGGGTTAGAGTTTTTTAACAACATCTAGTAATAATAAAGATCAAGTTTCCAAAAGATTTGCTATTTATACAAGCAAGAGTTTAAAATCTGAGAAAGAGAAATGGTGTCTTTAGTAAATGTCAAATGATGTTAACCAAAGAAAGCTTTATTTAGGGGGAAATATATTAAAGAAATGAGAGGTGACTATTCCTTTGGATTATATACAATAGGGATAATCTCTTCTTTTATTTTACCTATCAACTTTAAAAATTAATTTATCCAACTAGTAACCTAACTACATTACTCCTACTCCTAATTTAACTATACACACAAATTGACTAGGTAAAATGATATTTCCAGTGAAACCACCTTTTCATTTTTATTCCTACACATATGCACCCTTTAAACATCAGTGTTAAGATAAAAGCTTTTCTTCGAATGTCAATATTGAATGTGGAATCAGAAAGTGAAACTTCAGTTGGAATTCTGCTCGAAATTTCTTTTTTATTAAATCTTCTTTCTAATTGGATACCTATTGGATCGTAGAAATCAGGATGAATTTCTGTTATGGATTGGCGATCGTTCAATAGGAAATATGACAAGACAATTTTACTGGCTTGAAATCTATCATGCGTTAAGGTCAATCTTTTAGCAATTTCTGGCAAACGAAAAGTTTCCACATATAAATCACTAAAAAAAATGAATAACAGATGGAAATTTTCCAAAAGAGAATTGTCAATTATCATGAATTGTTGGTAAGCTTCCAAAAATGCTTTTTTTTGTTGATGATGTTTTGGATGACATAGAAGTTTTTTTAAGGAAGGTTGTTATTGACTGATTTTGGCTTTGACACAATTCATCCTCCCAAAATGGTACCGCATCTCTCGAGTGTTCTTTGATCAGGTGTTCAATATACCATAGCAACCTATCAAAAGTCTGAAAATTTAAAACACAATCCGATTTTATACAAAATGGATGCAAGCGAGAAAGAATGTAGTGATTATCTGTACAACTAGTGTTATAAGGCAACTGGGATTGATCTGGAATATTTTCTTCTTCAGAAAGACTGGCCAGAATCATGGGATCTGAATGATTTTGATTTTCGTCTTGTGAATCAGAAAACAAATCATGATTGGGAGCAGGCATGGTAGTTTTCTCATGATATGAATCATAGATCGGGATTTCGTCTCGGATAGTAAAATCATGCAAATGATCCGTCACTCTGAAATGAGGATTGACTAGTATAATTCTTGAATTAGAATATTTCTCATTATCTGAGTTCTGTTGAGTTACTTGAGATAAATCAACATTATCATCGGCTAAGTAGCTATCATACATGACTTCGCATGATTCCCTAGATTTTTCTTTCTTATCTCGTATATTCAAAAAGGGAAGGTCAAGTCGTTCATGTTTGAAAAGGACAGAAGGAGTTTCTATAGCTGTCTTTTTATCTTGAAATCCTAACGGTGATTTACTTGGATAATCTTCTATATCTTTTGGGATTTTATTAATATTGAGGGGAAGAAAATTATCATCACTAAAAACATTAGGATAAAGAGAAAAATGTGATTATGAAACAATGCATTTGAAAATATCATCGTGAAGAATTTCTTGTTGATCACATTCATCGTAGATATTAGGCTTTAGATCATACCTTTGTGTGTTTGTATTTTCCGAAAGAAAATCAGTTTGTTGTTCTAACCTTGATATCTGCATTTGTCGACTTGCGATGATATTATCTAACCTTGCCTCCAAGTCGCTTTCTGTTTCCAAGGTAGGATTTCTTTCAACATTCTCGCTTATGTCTTCTTGTATTAGAGCGGGCATGTCTTCTAATCTTCGGGAAGTTTCTTCATCATGAATAATTCGCATATTCAAATTGGAATTTTCGTTCATATTAAAAGAAAATGGAACTAGACTTGGACTAACTTCTGCTGGATCGGGCACAGGAGGCAGAAAATAGTTATGCTCAGTGCAATCTGAAGAATCTTCATCCATGAGTTCGTTCTCAATATCAAATTTTAGACAATTAAGATGAAATCACATATTAAAATCCATAACATATTCACCTTCTTTTCGTAGATATTCAATTTCATCATATACCTGATCATAATCATAGCAGTCAAATTCACAAATGAAAGCCTTGACGAATTGGTCCCATCTGTGAATTGAGGAAACTGGGAGGGTTCTACACCAGTTTCTTGCTTCATCTATGAATGTGAGAGTAAAAATTCTGCATAAAATGCCTTCGTCAATTCCTTGGATGTTCGAGCATAAAACACTTTGAATAAATTGAAGGGCATGATTAAAAGCGGAAGAATTACTCTCACCATTGCATTTTACCTAAGACAAGAGTCTTACCACTTCAGTTGGGGTGTTGGAAGATGCACGAACATGGATACAACTCCAAATAGGAAGTTTGAGAGAAGTCATCTTAAATCAAATATCACAGTTACCCACAACTCCAACAGACAACATGCTTCAGGCCCTCCTTCTAGTGCCAAATATGTTCAAGCCCCGAAAATCGGGTCGACAACAAGGGGGATACTCACCCAGTCTGGACCTTGGTTGACAACTCCTTATCTGTTTGGTATAGTGAGTCCGATTGGGGATAATGGGACCAATTTCCCAATCTAAGGGTGTGTGTGTGCAGAGTTGGATGTTGTTGATCTAAAGTTTGTATCTGAGATACTTTAATCTAACTCTATGCTATTGTAATCTAATGAAAACAACACATCTAATCTATGCTAACCCGGGATGTAATTATTCTATTATGCGATCTAAAGAGATTTCAAATAATAGCTGGTAATAAAGATCATTCAGCAATTATAAGAATATAAATCAGTTAAGATGAACCACTTTGCATAAAAAGTTAGGCAAAACAGTTGTGAACAACATATCGCATAACACGTTATTCACACATTAAACATAAATAAATGGCTCCACCGTACAAAAGTTCCAAATGGTAACACAAGAATTCATGTAATAACATATAAACAATTAAAAACTGTATATTGCTTTAAGAATATAAGCAGAAATGATCAAGAGATAAAAGTACCATTTATGACTGGTCCTACTCATAAGCTTCAAGCAACAGTGATTTACCTTTCCTTGTTCTAATATCTACTAAAAGTACAGAAGTGCAACATCACTAGCAGATATCAAATGCAAACATCAATAAATCTCAATCCTTCCATTCATCAAAACCTCCTCTGAGGGTGAAAAAGTGCATGTTCTGAGGATAAGTTTTTTAGACAAATTTCTAGACCCTTCTCTAAATGCATGAGAAGGGTTTAAATACTACTAACTAAATATGATAATAAGTTATTTACAAAAAATCAGGATGCGGTTTTCAAATGACCGCCCTTTTTCTAATCTAATTTTTAAGCAAAAAATAAGAGTCTAAATTAAGCTATTTTTGTATCTGGTCCTTAAAGATGCCTGTGTTCAAGATTTGTTTGAGGAGAGTCAGTTGGCTAACTTCTGCTTTGAGCTATGCTGAGAAAACGGAATCAACGAGTGTTGGCACCACCTTTTATGTCATATTTGTGATACATTTCACGGTCATCCACTGACTATGCGGTTTAACCAAATATGTCCAGTAACATTCCCAATTAAATCCCTTTAGTACTTGGATTTCCTTTTCCTTTTCCCTTGGTTTCTGCTTCCAATCCTCCTCTAATTTTGATTTTTTTGGAAAATACCCCGGAACTGTTTCTGCGATTAGATTAGCTCTGTGCAAATTCTCATTTATACAGTCGATGAGAATGCTTGTTGTTGTAGCTGATGCACCTGCCGCCTTTTCTGCTTCTTCGATTTGATCATCCCACTTACTAAAGAGCAACTCTTTATGGTTATCGTTTATCCTGGGTGCACCTACCCTTTTTCCTTCATCTCCATCCTGCCAAATCAGATAATTAGTCACCTGTTTGTCAACCAAATCATACTCGCTTCGTAATTCGACCACTTGATTAGTGATCTTATCACTCATTTCGCAGTAGTAACTGCATTGTGATATCTTTTGCTCCAATACTTCTTGTTGCTGCAGTAGTTGTTCATTCAAGGCAATAGATTCTGAAATAAACTCTGTAAGCTTCGGCTCATCTTTATGCATCTATGTTACATGCTATGTCTGTGTATAATGGTGCCATCCCCTTCACCTCAGAGCTCTGAGCTTTACTTTTCTTTCCCATTTCTCCCAGCGTATTGCCTTGTATAGTGCTCCACTCTCTGTTCCTGCAGTTCACAAGTGAAATGGAAATGATTGATCAAGAAAGGTGAAGGGAGAGTTTTAAATGCAACAGATACATCAAATATTCCACCTTACGTGAAGAAATTCTTCGAAAAGCACGCGTCCATGTTTCATTAATAAATGGCAACTAATCCTTTATTAACATTTAAAGCGCATGATCTTGAGTCAGATTATAATAGGTGGCCTTTCTTGAATAACGTGCCCGAAAGATTCGTGATGGAGCGATTCTGCAATTTGCATCGCGGCATCGCAGATCATGACATCGCAATCATCGCAGATCGCGATATCGCAATGTCGCAGATCACAGAAGTTTTATGTTCTCCAAAGTTCGCTAGCCTATTCCCTACGATATGCGATCTTATGATCGGTGTTATCGCAGATCGGTAAATCTTGAAGTTTTTCTTATTAGCTTTTTCGTATTGCGATGCGATAGCCAAAATGATGGGACTTTACTATCATTTTGCGATGCGGCTTTCCTCTTTTGAGTTTTTCTCATCATAACTTAGGTCATTTAAAGTATTCAAAAGATCTTGCTAAGCTTATGATGGTGACCTTATTTTGGAGAAAAGAAACTCTTCCTTTTCCTAAAATTTTAACTAAGGGTCCCCATTCATTTAGTATTTTGGATAACACTAAAATGAAAAATGGGGGGGGGGGTTGTTGTTGTTGGCCACAACAGGTAGATCAATATCAAACCTACCTGGATAAAATCTACCTTATGGTTAAGATAACTCTTAGTGGGGGAAACATCAAATCACTATGGAAAACGTCCTATAGTGTGGGAGAAAAATCCTTACCAGCAAGGTTGGAACCTGCAGTTTGGGCCTCCTCAAAAGCCCTACATGTCGCTCAATTTGCAATTCCCTTTCTGGCTACATTGGAAATGCCTGATGTCTCGAGGCTCACAAATGGTCTTATTCTTTATTCACCTTTTTGGCCTCTGGTTCCAACTAAAATTCCAAGCGATTGGCCTAAATTTGAAGGAAAGTCTAAAGAGGACCCGCAAGCCCATGTGATGACATATCACTAATGGTGCTCTTCAAATTCATACATTGTCAATTATATCCATCTTCAGCTCTTTCAAAAAACCTTAACAGCTTCTACTGTAAAAATGTATATCAAGTTTCCTCGAGCTACTTATGTTGGCTTTAACTATTTAGCTATGGCCTTCCTCACCCACTTCCAATTGTTGGTTCAGTATGAAGCTGACACTCATTTTCTCACATCCCTTAAGAAAGATACCATGACCCATATTTCTGATCATATTCATGAATGGATACGTTAGCATCACCTCATCAAATTCAAGAGTTGTTGACTGAATCGTTCACAAAATCTTTTGTTAACAATATTGTTAACGATATAGCTATGGGCAAATGTGTTATTGAAGGACAAGCTATTGCCTGTGCTCAGTATCTAGACTTAGCCTATTCATAATCTGGCACATTATATGAGATGTTTCCTAATGCTACAAGACCATCTTCAGATCTGATAGCCTCAAATTCTCCCGATGTGCCACCTGTTGATGGTGTAACTAGTTTAGTGCCTCAGACTTGCACTAAGGCTTGCTCGAAGAAAAAATCAATTTCAAGCACTAGTTCCAATAATCCTCCAAAAATTTTCCAAATGCTGGTAAAACCTCTGAGGAACATGTTTTTTAGTCTACCGTTGTAGATAAGGCCTCAAAAGTTGAGAAAAATGGTAAAGGTAAAGCCAAAACCAATACCCTGGAGCAGGATCCACCCAAATCATTTGCTCATGATGCTTCCAAGTGCAAACCGAAATATCATTGCCTCATCTATGAGATATATCATTACACCAAGGATTGTCTCTAATGTTATGAAGTTAACTGCTTCTTGAAAGGGACTTTGACTATTTTGAAAGAACCTTTTCATTCTCAGTAGACACAGTTGGTAGACAAATTGCAGTTCTCTTCCTCCCTTTGTTTTCAAGTTTTCATGAGGCAAGGTTCATCACCTTTTCGATTGCTACTCGAACAAAATACTATCAAAATCTAAAAAATCGGATGATGGAGAAAGAAGTCAATAATATACCTTCTACTTCTACTCCATCCAGTTTTGGTCCACTCCATATTTAGCATCCTAAGAATGATTCCATAATTCGACCACCTCCTAAGGGTCTACTTTGGAAATCATCTTATAATATGACTGCTAGAGTTGCACAACATTATAATATTATTGAGTATTTAGCTCAAACACCTTCAACAATGTCTGATTTGGAGGTTCTCCAAACCCGTCCAATGCAGCAGAAATCATTGTTGTCTGATATAGGCACTATTGATCCCGTCGATTTGAGTTTAATTAAGTTTTAGCTTGAAAGCCACATTCCTCATCTTCCTCATCAGATTGCCTTTCTGATTCATATTCTCATTAAAGGATACAAGATCCATCGGACTGTTATTGATGAAGGTGCTTTCACTTGCATCATGTTTGTTTCGTGATGCAAGGCCATGGCCTCTCCTTCTCTTAATCAATCCCAAAACACTTTGGAGGCCTTTGATGGCAGAGGGTCCTGTGCATATGGTATTTTGAAAAAAATTATGATCATGTTCGAAGGAAAGACTGTTGAGCTAGAAGAGGAAGTTGTAGATGTGAATCCCAGTTACAACCTTCTTCTCATGCGATGTTTTACCCACACTTCGTTTTGTAAGGTTTCTTCTTTGTTACAGGTGCTTCATTTTCCTCACGAAGGAAAAGTTGTCACCATTGACCAACTATATTTTTTCTCCTATGGTTTGTTGAATAGAAATGTCCCATATGTGGGAAGTACCTTGATTCCTTATGAGAGTGTAGGGGCAGGTTTTTTCAAAGGCTCTACTTTAATGGGTACTTTTACTATCCCACCTCTGAATGTCAGTTTGACTAATATGATATTGATTTCTATGGATCCTTGGATTATTCCTACTCCAGATTAAATTGGTTCATTTGGCGATTCTACGACGTTAAGTCCATTAGAGAAAGACTATCAAGAAATTGTCTTGGCTTCAATGGCCACTTCATAAATTCATGATGTTTCTAGTATGAAGTTGAACTTGGATACTTATGTACCATATCCTTAGCTTGGTTGTTGGGATACTCTGGATCCTTTGAACGAGAAATTACCCATCGAAGAGAGTATCATTGAGGTTATTTCTTTAGACGAAACTCCTTGTAATGGTCTCCATCATCATTCCTCATTTCTTCCCAGCCTCAGTGAGATGCCTTCATGTCTTGAAGAATTTCTTTCCAATTTCCCAATGCATCCACTTCAAACACATGTTTTGGTGCATGAAGTTCTATCTGAGGGTAATATGGCAAACATTATTGCAACCATGCCTCTTGACATTTCCATTAAACCTAGAATTGTCGATAACATTTCATATTGGGGTGTCTTGTTATCCCTATGAGATAATGCTTTACACTCAAATTTTCAAAAGCTTTTGAGAGGTCTTCATGTGGTCATACGAGGAAATGCCTAGTATTGATCTAGTAATAATGGTGCATGAAATACCTACCTATCCTGGTGCAAAGCCTTTTTGCCAACGAATTCATCCTATGCATCCTTGAAAGGCTATTGCTATTAAATAAGAAGTGGAAAAGCTTTTAAAAACTGGTTTTATCTAACCCATCCCATTGACAAAATGGGTTTCTGACATAATCCATGTTGCCAAAAAGTAGGGCACAATTCACGTCCGTGTTGATTATCGTGACATTAATCGCGCTTGTCCAAAAGAGAATTATCCCAATGCTTTTATCGATCAAATCATTGGTGAGTGTGTTGGGAGTGAGATTTTCTCGTCTATGGATGCCTTTCCTGGCTACAACCAGATCAAAATTTCACCTTCTAATCAAAATAAGCCAGCTTTATCTGTCCATGGGGCACTTTTTCCTATAAGAAGCTTCCTTCCAGTTTAAAAAATATTGGCACTACCTTTCAGAGAGCAATCTCTTATGTGTTTCATGATATTCAATAAATTTTTCATCCTTACCTTGATGACTTACCAACCCATTCTACAAAGCATCATGACCATACGAACCACTTAGGATCCATCTTTTTGCGATGTCGACAGTATAACATCCATGTCAATCCGCACAAGTGCATTTTTTTGCATTGAATCTAGTTAATCCTTGAGTTTTGTGGTGTCCCACGAATGTACCTAAATTGGTCCTTTAAAATTTTCGGTTATTTTCAACTTAGGCCCCCCTACCTCATTGCTGAAAATTGCAAATCCTGCAAGGAAAGGCTAACTTTGTTCATCAATTCATTCCTAACTACGTTGTACTCGTTAAGGGTTTTACTCAGTTACTTAAGAAGGGGATCCCTTTCATTTGGATTGAAGTTTCCAAGAAATCCATTGATGCTCTGAAAGACATGGTTATCAGTGCTCCTTTACTACATTCCCCTGATTATCGATGCAATTATTTCCAATACTTGGCTGCAACTGAAACTACCATTCCTATGGTGTTAGTTCAGGATGACAATGATGGAAACGAACATGTGGTTTATTATTTAAGCTAACATCTTCTTGACACTAAATCTCGATATGGTGATGTTGAAAATCTTGCCTTAGCAACAGTCTATGTTTTTCAAAGATTCCATCATTATATCCTTTTATGGAAAACCACAGTGATTTCTAATTGCATCCCCATGACCTATATATTAACTTGTCAATTACTGGGGGCAAATACTCCAAATGGATTGTTATCTTATAGGAGTTTTATTTAGATTTTACTACTGCCAAAACAAAGAAATCACTTATTTTTATAGAGTTAATATGTGCCCTTCTATCTAAAAGAACTTCTACTGATTTTACTGAGCAGATTCCTGATGAAATTTTGTTCCTCATCAACACTTTTGACCTGTAGTATCGAGATATTATCGTTTATATTCAAACCTAGACCTTCTGATCTATGTTGTCTCAATCCGACTGACGTCGCATCTAGCATCAGTCCCAACCCTATCAGGTTCTTGGTGATACACTGTACCATGTCGGTGTGGAGTCTGTTATTCGAATATGTATAGCAATTGAAGATGCTAAATGGGTCTTGAATGACTTCCACTCTACTACTTGTGGTTGTCATATGTCAGGCTACACCACTACTCAAAAAATCCTTCTTGGTGGTTATTCCTAGCCTTCTATCTTTAAAGATTGTATTATGGTTGTTCAAAAATTCCATGAATGCCATATTTTTAACTATAGGCAGAACCCCTCGACAGTACGCTTACATTGAGTAGTTACCATTGGACCATTCGCTAAATGGCACATATATTTCATGACATGTAACCCTTGCTCAACTAGGGGGCATGGCTATAATATCGTTGTCATCGACTACTTTACTAAATGGGCCGAGGCAATGCCCACATACAATGCTAATGGTATTAATGGTGCTCAATTCATCTTCAACCACATCATAGCACATTTTGGTGTTCATAAAGCCATTGTAACTAACCATGGATCACATTTCCATTAGTACATTATGGTGAAGTTGATTGCTTAGTTGGGCCTTCGTCATGATAGTTGAACTCCTTACTATCCATAGGCCAATGGCTAAGTCGAAGAAATTAATAATTTTTTTGTTATTATGCTTCAACATACCGTTGGGAAGCACAAAAGGACTGGCATTAATGTTACTCTCAACTCTCTGGGCTTACACGACTTCCGCTAAGACAACCATTATATTTACTCCATTCCATATAGTTTATGGTTTAGAGGCAACGCTCTCTCTTGAATGTGAAATCCCTTTGCTCAAATTAGTTGCCGAACTTCTTCCTAATACCTCACCCAAAGAGGATTGGCTAATCAACCTTGAGAGGCTTGATGAGACCCATCACATCGTTGCTTTGGTAATCAAAGCCCAAAAGAAACATGTCAAAGCTCATTTTGATCAAACCATTTCTCCTTGCACATTTTCTGAGGTCAACCTATTGTTGAGCCTCAAACCTACACCTTCCTATACACCCTCTTAGCCTTCTTTCTCCACTCACTCCATTCATCTAGTTGTTAAATCACTGCATTATAGTCTAAAAAGGACTGTTTATATGGTTTTCTGACTATACTTATGACTGTTGTTTGGTTTAGTTTTTTTGTTCATGGAGCTGCGGAAACTTGTCAGTTTCCGCAGCCAGCACAGGTTTCTGCAGCTAGCACAGGATTCTGCAGCTATTTTGTTAAAAGTTGTGCTCCAGGTGTCCTCTGAAGAAACGAGCTACATGGGCAAGCTCCAGGTGGCGGATACATAGAACGTGTCCCTTCAAATCGGCCAAATCATCCATGAGAAGCCGCGGTCAACCAAAGTCAAAGACAAGGCCAGCCAAAGAGTTCAGCGGTGGCATGTCACTGTTTTGGGCACGTGAATGATACATTGCATAGTCCTCAGCTCACGAAGGCACCAGCACACCTGGAGATTGTTCTTGAGACCTGAATCTAATAGCCAACCACTCCGAAGATTTAAGGAACACGATGACAGATACACTAGATCTCGGCTAAAGAGATCTACATGTGTTTAGTAACGCAGTTAATAGCATAGTTGTTAGTTAGCTTTAATATTTTGGGATTATAAATAATGCGTCATTGAACGCTAGGAAAGAGCTTTTTGATATGTATAAATCTTGAACCGTTTATGTAATTCCGCACTGCTGGTTATCTTATCACCCCACTGTTTTATATGTTGTTGTTTTAATACATGAGAAGACTTTTCTGAAGTTAGCCGTGTGATTATTTGATTGGCTGAAGTGGCAGAGGGCCCCTGCACGCTGAAGCCTTGTAAATTGTTCATTTAGTTTCATTATGTTTTTGTTTTTATCATTAGCTTGTACATAATATGTTGTTTTATATTTCTGTTGTCCATATCTTCACCTTTGTTTTCTTAGAGCTGTAAACTGATCAGTGCTTTTCTGCAGGTTTTCTTAGGTATCCTGGGCAATTTTTCATCATTTTGATAAGTTTTGGCATATGAGATCATGTTGTCTTTCCTGCTAACTTTCATTCTCTGAAGTTTAAATTCAGCATTGTCCTTTTCAAGTTGTGATTTTCTTATTTGTTTTTGTGTTATTTAGATATCATACTGCTCATTAATTTATGACTTCTTTCTGTGGTCAAATGACTATATCAGCAAGAAATCAGAATATTACTAACTTTAGTGTGATTTAGTTGTCATATTACTTACTCATGGTTGCTTTCCATAAAGTAGATTGAGCTGAATGGTAAAGGATTTGAAGAATTCAAGTAGTGTGATTAGTTTCTCTTATGCAATTTACTTTCTTGCCAGTTAGATATCATATTGCTTAACTTGTTTATGATTACTTCCCACTAGGTAGATTGAGCCGAGAGGTAAAGGATATGAAAAGTTAAAGTAGTGTGAATTAGCTTCTTTGATTTAAGTTTGAGTTGTTTTTCAAGTTTTTGCTTTCTTTCCATTTCAGCAGCAAGGATACTGGGCCATTGTCATTAGTTCACTATTTGATGCATTTATTTTCTCTTAAGAATTGATTTCACTTTAGTTATTGTAAAGCTTTCCTTTGAGCACTTTCAAGTTTAGAAACCATCACCGTCTACACTCCATACTTCACTTTCATTATCACCATCACACATTAAGGAAAAATAAATCTGAAAACAAACTAAAAAGTTTAAAACGACAAAAGCCTAAGAAAATGGTTATCTAGTACATATAGTACACTTCACTTCGTCAGTTTACGAACCCCGGGTTGACATTTTAAATAGAAATTTAGATCACACTAAATTGACCAAACACCTAGTCCTCCTTTATGATCAGGATAATGATAAGTTAGGCACTGGAAAGTTCAAACCTATGTGGCATGGGCCATATATTGTCAAATGTTTTTTAACAAAAGGTGCCTATGAGCTAGTTGATTATGAAGGAAATGCATTTTCACATCCCTGAAATGGGTTGTATTTGAAAAATTATTATGTGTGAAATTCGTGTAATGACTTTTTGTACATTATTGTATGAATTCATTAGTGTGTGCTTTTTTATTTTTGGTGTGCTTGTTTGCTTTGCTGACATGTGTTTTTCTACTTACCTTTTGTTCCACTCAGTTTGCAGATGTCATCAATTCATTATGTCAATTTCTCTGATGGTGTTTGTCATAACACATGAAATTTGTCTTCTGCAACATGGGTACTCTATGCCCCTGATGGCGAGTTGATTTATTTACAAGGTTTTTCCATAGGATGGACCTCTAACAACATTTCAGAATATAGTGCAGCCATTGAACTATTCTCAGAAGAAGTTTATCTTGGCATTAGATATTTAGTTGTCAAGTTAGACTCACAACTCGTTGTGTTACAGTTAAAAAATCATTATGCGGTAAGAAATCCTCAAATATTGCATATGTATCTACATGTTTTATTAATGGATTTCTTTTTTTGATTTTATCACATATCAACATATTCCATGCAATTTGAATACATTAAAAAATGCGTTAGCAAGTTATGTTATTGATATACATTTCGTCATTTATAAAATTGATCATATTCTTAAGACACACACACACACACGCACACAGATATATGTATATGCATATGCATATGCATATGCATATGCATATGCATATGCATATATATATATATATCATGTCTATCGAAGTTTTTGCATCCAAATCTCAAAAAATAAAGTGTTCTGACACATTTGGATTTCAAAGCCTACAAAATGTGTAAAATAACTAGAAAGGCTATCAACAAGCACGATGCTCATGGTAGCAAGAGACTGCTCTAATCACTCGGCCTAACAGCCGACACAGTCTTGCAAATATTGCCATTGTGTGTCTCTACTAGTGTAATGGTACCTTCTCTATAGTAGCATACTCCAGAACTCCCCGAGTAATGGCATCTAGGTTGCACTCCATCTTGATTAATGTGTCTGCCCCTTCCTCGTAATTAACACCCACTATCTGATGAGAACCCCATTGTGTTATTAGAAGCATGCTAGGCATTTTTTTTGGTCCCACATCTTCACATTTACCATAAGTCAAGTCTCAATTTACACTTTTACAAAAAAAATTATAAGAATTGAAAAAAGCCAAAAAATAAGTCTTTACCTACATCAGTCTGCTCTTCCCCCAATGGCACAGGTAGATTTGGATCCCATCTAAAATTTGTGCCAGCATATGCATAGTCATCCACCATGACTAATTTGCGTTGAACTTAACTAAAAGACTTTGGAGGGTAGTACATTTGTTGACCAATCCTTCCTCGGGGCATGATTTGACTCCACCTCACTAGCATCAAGTCTTGGTGGGGTGGGATCTGGTACCTCTATCCACTACTACCAGAATAAGTGCACCTACTCTAGGAAGAAATTCACTAGTATTGAGCCAAACCCAAATTGTCTCGGGTTTTGTCATGCGGAAAGAGTTATTTTTGCGGACAAGCCTAACCTCCCTAGGAGTCTAAGACTCTCTAGTGACAAACAAACCAAACAAGAGCAATCCTGCTCTAAACACACATTATTCTATGAGAAACCAAGTGTTTTCCGATCTTACCTTAGGTCCAACGCTTGTTGTAGCAGTCCAGCCTTGCTGATCCAGATGAGCTCCTCCTTCACTTTAAGACCTGCATACACTAACAAGAAAAACGATTACATAACACCTGAATATTTCATAAAACAAAGCATATTCATCACATAGACCAAGGAGTACATGAAATAATTCATTAACAACAAATCATTGAGAAGAATGGACTTATTTGTATTAAGGAAACAAAAAAGGAACCATTACAACCTGAGCCTTGGTGTTGTGCAAGCTCCTCCCAGGGTCCAACAAGAGATTTCCTCTACTTTGACAAGCTCACCCACTCCCAATATGGCAACAAGGAAGGATAGTGAACTCTCCTCACAAGTCAACAATGGAAGTCCTAATTCAGCAGCATTTACCCTATAGAATGTTCAGCTTTCAACCTCCCCTCCTTTGGCCCAATGCCTGTATTTATAGTATTCTAGAAGAGGTTATTCAGTTCCAACATCAATGGGATACTCCCTCTTTAGGATGGGGTAGCTCCTCTCTTGATGGGATAAGCTCCTCTATCATAGGGGTGCATGAACCATCTGGAGGCGCTCAATACACGTCAAGAACTCTTCTAGAAGGCTCTAGAAGTGACCACAAGTAACCTTTTAAAGATGAAACTCGCGCCTTTTGACCTTTACAGGGGTACACACCCATCCTTTGGCTTACAGAGCGTACAAGTACGCAGGCACAGTGTGTTTGGGAAGCGTACATGCAGGCAAGGTAGAGAGAACCTGCGTACCCAGAGATAAACATGTTTTTAAGTGACTTTCTCTCTTTTTGAAGTTGGACATGAAGAGCAGAGGTATGAGGCTTGACAAGGAGGATAATATGACTATTGATGGAGCCATATTAACTGCAGATAGTCATGGTGACAAATTTCAGTGTAACAGATTGCCCCCTAAAATGCGAAGCCTGTAATAGATAAGGGTTTTATATCATCTAGGAAGGGTGAAGTACTTTATCATTTCGAGGATTATCTCGTGGAGAGCCCGGTTAGAACCTGCAGTTTTCAACACAAAATACATGGATAAGATTATATCATCGCTGAGGTAGGCATTCCCATACTCAGATCAAAACTTTAACTAACAGACTAACTACTCTAATACAGGAATGATTTCATAATACATCATAATC
>APFE030613081.1:631763-655022 GCA_000404065.3 Pinus taeda | reverse complement strand
GGATGTGATGCATATGTACATGTTCCAAAGGAGAAACAAACCAAGTTGGATAGTAAATCTGAAAAGTGCATCTTATTGGGTATAAGGATGGTTTAAAGGGTTATAAGCTTTGGAACCCAGTAACAAGGAAGGTTGTGTACAGTCGAGATGTGGTGTTCAGAGAGGTGAAAGATGTTATTAAACTTGAAGTCCAACCAAAGGAACCTGTGAAGATAGAGTTTGAACTAAGGAGGAAGAATCAGACTCTGTAGCAGAGGAGGAATCAGAAGATGAAGAGCCACAAACTCCGGCTGTGAGAAGATCAGCTCGAAAAAGAAGGCAGCCAGAAAGGTATAGTCCATCTGCTTTCTGTTCAAATTTTGCTTTGTCTGTTACTGATGATGATCCAGAACTGTGAAGGAAGCAGTGGATTGAGAGGATGGAAAACTCTGGAAAGAGGCCATGGTTGATGAAATGGCATCTTGCACAAAAATGAGGCTTGGGATCTGGTGGAGTTGTCGGCTGGAAGGAAACCCATTGGCAGCAAATGGGTGTTCAAGAAGAAGACAAATGCAGAAGGGAAGGTGGAGAAATACAAAGCTCGGTTGGTAGCAAAAGGTTATTCCCAGGTGCCGGGAATTGATTTTGGTGATATTTTTTCTCCTGTTGCCAAGGGAACTTCTATTAGATTACTTTTATCTGTTGCTGCTGCTTTTGATTTTGAGGTAGAACAGATGGATGTGAAGACAACATTTCTTCACGGGGATTTGGAAGAGGAAATCTACATGAAGTAACCTGAAGGCTTTGCGGTGAAGGTAAGAAAGAACTGGTATGCAAGTTAAAGAAGTCTTTGTATGGGTTAAAACAGTCACCAAGGATGTGGTATCAGAAATTTTGATACATTTATACGGGGACTTGGCTTCACCAGAAGCAAAGCAGATCATTGTGTGTATTTTAAATTAATTGGTGACCGTGTTATTTGTCTGGTCTTGTATGTGGATGATATGTTGTTGGTTGGAAATGACAAAGAAATTATCCAGGATTTGAAGACCCAATTGTCCTCCAAATTCGACATGAAAGATCTCGGTGCTGCAAACTATATTTTGGGCATGGAAATTAAAAGAGATCGGGCAAAAAGGAAGCTCTGGTTAAACCAGAGGAAGTATGTCGAGACAATACTTCAGAGGTTTAATATGCAGGATAGTAAACCGGTGAAGGTTCCTATTCCTGTAGGTGTGAGGTTATCTGTTGAACAGTGTCCCAAGACACAGAAGAGGAAGAGAACATGTCCCGTGTTCCATATGCAAGTGCAGTCGGTAGCTTGATGTATGCCATGGTCTGTACTAGACCAGACATTGCACATGCAGTGGGAGTATTGAGCAGGTTTATGTCAAAACCAGGGAAGGAGCACTGGACAACAGTGAAGCGGGGTTTCAGGTATTTGTGTGGCACTAGTGATTATGGTTTGTGCTACCAAGGAAGACTAGGATTAGACAAAGTGTTGGATATCCGTGGTTTTGTTGATGCAGACTGGGCTGGAGATCTATATCAAAGAAGATCTACAAGTGGGTATGTGTTTAACCTATTTGGAGGTGCAGTCAGTTGGATGAGTAAGAAACAATCTGTAGTGGCACTATCAACTACAGAGGCAGAATACATGGCAGCCACTCATGCAAGCAAGGAAGCAGTTTGGTAGCAGAGATTGTGTTCAAGTATGGGGTTAGTACAGGGAGCTATAAGGATAGACTGTGACAGCCAAAGTGCAATTTTCTTGGCAAAGAACCCTGCTTATCATTCAAAGGAAAAGCACATTGATGTTCAGGGATATGATAGAAGACAAAAAGGTGTTGCTGGTAAAGGTGGACACTTTGAAGAATACTGCAGATGCATTGACAAAATCTGTGAGCTCTAAGAAGTTCTCTTGGTGTAGAGAAACAATGGGCGTTTCAGGGCTGGAAAAATGACCAAGCTCTCTTGTGGCCCCCTGTGGAACGAAAACAACAAGTGGGAGATTGTTGGGTTGTGTTATATTCTTTCCACATAGTTAACAGGGGGTTTGAGGGGTACCCGTAACCCCACTTTATGGGGTCCCGGGCAGCGCCCCGGAAAATTTTGGTTTTGGACCCTATGTTAGGTTGGGCGGACCCACCTATGGTTTTGTGCATGATTTTCGCACATGTTTTTTGGACGCGATGGTTTTCGGTCCATGGTATTGGACGTAATGGTTTTCGGTCCATGGTATTGGATGCTTTGGCATGTATAAATATGTATTTTAACATTCAAAGGAATATAATAAAAAATCAAGCTGGTAGTCCCAGTTTTGGGATCCAGGGGAAAATCTCTGTGCATATGTGTTTTTATGTGTTATTCTCTCGCATTGTTTATTTTTCTGTGATTTAGAATTCGTATGCAGGTAATTTCTGTACGAGGTTAAAACCTACAAGGGAGATTAAAACACTGTTCATAAAAAACCCTCATTTTTCCCTTAACCTAAGTTTAAATATACACATCAAAATGTTTAGACTTAGCGCTTACTTCACTTGGTCATATTAACTGCTAACTTATATTATATAATTCCCCTATAAAGTTTTCCCGCTCCCGTATTACTTTAACTATGTAAAAAACTCGGAAATATTAATATCTGCCCCTTTGGTTAAAATATAACCATAAAATATTTGTAAATAGGATTAATTAGTTAATCTGTAACTAATTAAGAACCCCAACACATTAAAAAATGATTAATTAACCCTCATGGTTAATTAATAACTTCCCCAACCAATCCCTTTGCTTCTGATATGATTAAAAAACTCTAAATTATATCGGGTCCGCTTTCATTAAACCCCTGTCACCTTACCTCCCCAACAGCCATCTGATCAAGCCTCCAAGATCCGATGACTGTCGTGCATATCACAATGCCCTCCGCGACCAAACGTTAGCGTGCGATTGCGAAGTGGTTTTGTGAACAGTGCCTCCGCCATGCGTCGCTCATTCTATGGAATCGCGGATAAGTCCAAATACCACCCCCCCCATAAGTGGTGTGATAAAAACCACTTACCGCCTCCCATTAAATGACAAAACATCATGTCATTTGCCCGTTGACGTCACCCGTCCAAATTTCGAAACCCGTCAAATTCTTGACTTTGTATATAAAACAAAAGCAAATCATTTCGTTGTTCTATTCTGCGAACCTGTACATCCATGCAAACTTAACGACGAGGTCAACCAGCGTGCACTCCCAGCCGCCAACCAACTTCAAAATTTGTAGCCAATGCTGCCCAGAGCCATCTAGTCACACCCAGCACCTGCATTCCATTACCCATTCCCAAAAGCAGGTATTTCCCAATTTCCTGTTAAGAAAACCCTACAAATACTTGTTTTCCATTGCAAATTAATTGAAAAGCCCAAAATTCACCGTAATTCTGTTACTACTTTTATAATTCAAGTCCCCCAGACCCTCTGTTTCACCAATTTTACAAAGAAAACCTTAATTTCCTTTCTGAATCCACAAGAACCAGAATGGAAACCCCGGTAGCCGTAAATGTTGCGCCCATTACCACCCCTCATCGTGATTCAGACTATCTGCCTTTGGCAAATAAGGATTTTCAAAATAAAAGACCTAATAACTAATAAAGACCATCTGAAAGTCTTTTTCCAATGCCAAGATAATCATTTGAATGGCTATGATGTCACAAGATTATGGGAATCCAATCTCCCAATTTATTTTCTCCCTTGTGTGCATGTTTTCCCTAACATAATCCATCAGTGCCATGCAAATTATGACCCCAACCTTAGAGCAGTGATGTCTCCCAACCAAACAGTCCTCTTTATAATAACTGCAGACTCAATCAATGAGATGCTGCAATTTCATTCTAGTCAAGCACTTACCCCCATTTCCCTTGGAAATCTACTTGATAAATCAACTAAAATATCCCAATCTGAACTCAATCACCTCTTCCAGACTTTCATATTAAAAGAGCATCAACCTAAAGATCCCCCTCCTTATTTGTCAGTTTTCTTCAAAGATATTGGAAAAAAATATTTGATATGATATCTACAGTCATGGGACTCAACACTAGTGAGTATGTAGATGATTTGACCCTAGTGTTGATTTCTATCTTTACCCCTGGTTAGCCCCCTTCTATAAAGTACGATTATGCTTCATTTATTGCTAAGAAAATTCATAACTAGTGAGTCTGGAGAATGAAAATGTTTTCAAGTATTCCACCTTCATATATCACCTCATCCTCTACTATCAATCAGAAAATTTCCCATTTTCTGTCAAGAAACTTGATACTAAGGGTAATCTAAGGTTTGCCATCTTTTGGACTTCCATCTTCCATGAATCTTTTGCTTTCCCTTATTCATATAGTGAGTTCATTGATTAGTTTGTCCACCTAGTGACCACCTTGCTGACAGGGAATTCTCCTCCCAGGACTAGTGATGACATCAAAAGGATCCTTTAGCTTTCCAAACAATACAAAGTAGGTGACTAGCATTTATACCAGAATCACACGGAGATCAGGGTATATGGGTGTGAGATTTCCCCATTCAAACTACCTAAATATGTTCCAATGAGGTTGTTTGCATTGGAGTATTATAGAGAGATGATAAACTTAGATTTGATTCATTTTACTAAGGCTAAGAAGAAAGCACAACTAAGGATCAAGGATCACTTAGGCCCTTTTGTCTGCAACAATAGGGAAGCAGGGAAAGTAGCAGAACAAATCCTAGAAGACTATATGAGATTAAACAAAAGTTTTAGTTGGACTCCATATGATCCCCATAGTTTCATTTGTGATAGAAGAATTAAAAATAGACTATCACCCTATTTTCATCATAGAATTCTAGAGATTGAAAAATTTGCTGACATGGATGAATGGAGGGAAGGGACTCTTGTAGAAACAGATAGTGATCAGGTCAACATAGAAAATGTAATGAATGATCTTGAAAAGAAACCTGACCTGGATTCTTTTGGACAGGTGCAAGTTGGGACTTCTTAGAAGCCAACATCAGGGACTAGTGCCTCAACAGCTGATACCTCACAAAGGCACTCACAGGGGACCAGTGCACCATTTGTAGAGACATCACAGGGAAGAGAAAAAGAAACCAGCACTCCAGCAATAGAACAATCAACAATGTCAAAGCAGCCTCAAACCTCTCAGGAATAGGCTCAAACACAGGCCCGCCCAATTCAGGTCAACATGAGAGACACCCCAATTTTGCAGACTCCTCTGAATGAGGAAGTAGCTACCCCTACCAGTGGTCCATTAGATCAGCCTGGTGCTAAGAGGAACACGTTAAATCCCCATTCAAAGGAGGAATACCTTGAAGAAACCATAGAGATTCAAAGAAAATAAGGTGTAGACAGTCGGAAAACTTTCTCAGCAGGTGGGACACATTCTAGCTCACAAACGTAGGAATTGGAAAGACAACAAAGTGATGAAGTGTCATCCTTCAGGCCTTCAGGTAATAAGAACTTATACATTAAAGAGAAGTTCAAAGAAATAAAAGCCAGAAATGAACCACTAAGGGTCTAGGTCTATAATCTTATTTGAAGATGGCTCCCACCAATCAGAATAGGTTGATGTCAGCTATGACATCAAAGAAGGCAAGATGCTAATGAGCCTTTTCAAGCCCAAAGTACAACAGTCTCAGTGAATTGCTGACTACCTCAAAAATGATTTTAAGGTCATGGCCAAGGACATTCACCCCTTGGATCAAATTGAATTACACAAGCTGACATGGGAAATGGTGTATTCAACATTGACTAGTAAGGCCATGATGGCCCAAATATTAGAAAATTCATTGAATAATACAACTGCTCAGTTATAGCTATAAAGAGCCTTCTCACAGGCTAAGGATAATAGAATTAAATCATTGGAGGAGTTGGTTATTGGATTGGGTCATAACACAAAGGATGTAAAAGTTGCAGAGGCCTTGATTAAGAAGAAAGATGAAGACATAGCTACCTTGAGAAAGCAGTTAAAGTTGCCTCCATCAAAGCATCCACAAACTACTGAAGTTGTACAAAAGAATTCTGAAGAAGAGCTCATGGACTTAGTCCTAAGGCTAAATGAATAGTTAAAGGATACTGAACAGGAATTGGAGAAGTCATTGAAAAGCAGTCAGAGTGATTCGACCTCTCAGCCTCAAAATGTGATACTAGTGGTCTCCACGACAGTCCCTTCAACAATTGCAACTACTCTGGCACCAAATGTCCCTTTGGTCACAACAAAAGTAATTATAGGTACAAGCACAGGAATAGCACCAGCAGGAACTTCAAGTTTGAGCAAAGAAGAATAAATCAAGTCAATGGAGGAGATGAAACTCCAAGTCTCTGAAATTACAAAAGGTAAAGGAAAAATTTGTTACCTTAGAACAAAAATATGATGTTTCAAAAATCAAATTTTTTGAACAGGTAAGGAAGAATAAAGGTTTGGCACAGCAGGTGAAAACACTAGAGAAGGACCTCACCTTTGAAAATCCCTTAACAGACATTAGAAAAATTCTATGGACCAACATCACTCAGTCATTAAATGATGCTTAGTCATCCATACAAATAATTTTTGAACAGATTGACCTCGTGAAAGTGGCTCTTGAAGAAATTCAGAAAACCAAGGAAGAGCTAGGAGGGAAGCCTGAGGAAGTAATTAGGCTAATACATTTTTTGAATAGCAGAAATAAATACCAGCTAGAAGAGCTGAATATTGAGGATAGAACTGGGACTATCCTAGAAATCAAGAAGGTATTGACCAAAAGAGATATGATGCAGAACCTAGAAAGGAAATGCCAGAACATGCAGGAGGATATTAATTATTTCATGGAGAAGTTTGGTATTTTGCAGAGCAAAGGACTTCCCAGTCCTTTAGTGATTAATGATAAATTGATGAGGCATGAAGACTATGTTGACAAATTGGCTCAGTATGCAAATAATCAGGCCAGTTCATCAACTAGTGCATCTGCACCCAAGGCACTACCTACAGGCAGAGTTCTCTATGACAGTCTAGAGAACCTTTTCTATGTTGAACATGAAATAAAACATTTGTTTCTAGTTCAACCTAATTTTGTCAAATACATTGAGGCTGATGAAATATTTAGGAAGCTTCAAAGGACCAGAATACCAAAGGAAGATTGGTGGACAGTTATGATAGAGATTTTGTGATTTACCTTGGTAAAAAGTGAAAATTTGCAGTATTTACCATGGTCAATTTTGGTAAAAAGATAAATAAGGATAAGCAGGTAAAGAGTATCAAAACAAGTCAAAGAGTATCAGTAAGAAGTTAAAAAGTAAATAACCAGCACAAAATTATGAACAAGACAACAAGATGCTAAAGCATAGAGCCTGCCTCCAGCTCATTCACAAAAACAAGGACATCAAGCCATCAATTTACTTTTAGCTTCTATCTTCGAGACCATCTGTCTCTATTTTTATGTCACATATAGTTAGACTTCCTAGATTATATCTCTCTTTGTTAAGAGATATTTTATAGTAAATTTTTGTATAAGTACTTCCTCATTCAGAGTATTGAGGGTGGATTCTTAGACATTTCTATAGACTTATTATTTTGGGAAAGAAAAGCTGTTGGACAATTTTTGTATGGTTGGTTGGATAAAGAAATAAAATAAAGGAATTTTTATAGGATTAATGTGTCAAACATTGGACAAATAAGTATTCTATATCTCATGTGTTATTTTTTCCTAGTTTAATATTTCAATTGTGTTTCATATCTGAATATTAAAATGAAAAAGTATATTTCAGAAAGTGCTTAAGTGCAATTTGTCTTTAAAATCGTTTTTATTCTAAATGTTTTCTTCTAAACTATCATAGGCAAGGAATTCTTAACTTCTCCTGCTTCTTAGTTTGTCATTGTGGTCATTTAATAAGAAATTCTTAATTGTTTTTATTAGTGATCATCAAATTTCCCTCTTCTTAAAACATGTTGAAGGATTCTTAATTGCTCTTCTTCCCTTTTAAGTCCATTCCATCCTTTCAAATTACCATTTGTTCCTTGTTTAGCTATCTTTCCCTATGAAGCCATCCTTTGTCGAAAAACTTGATCCAATTAAGCCATCTTCAGTTGACTCCATAGCCCAATGGCCCGAAATACTCTATTCTATCCATCTGCTCCTGAATTCCACCACCAAAGAAAATCAAAATCCTCAAGCTTTCATAACTAGCCTAATATATTATAAAACAAAGCTAAATCTTAAGGAGAGTTCCCTCTCTGAGTACAGACTGGCTAGATTATGTACTTAAAAGTTGGTTTGTGGTTACCTTGGACCCTTTCCTTCTTCTAACAACTTCAAGGAAAATCTGAGTGATAACATATCCAACCACTGTTCTTTCATCAATCACGGATTCTTGTTTTCTTCCGCCGCGAATTTGTGGATCTTTCTATCCAACTTGGTTTCAATTTCTTTCTTAGTTGAATTCCAGTGATACGACATCACACTTTTCTCATGCAGATCTCGGTCCCAACAATAGAACCATTTGTTGGCTTGATGGGCCCTGACCTAGGTTCAACATTAGTTAGCCAAGCAAATCCCTACACTACTGGCCCTTTCGGCATCAGCTCATGGAGCACGGACTGAAGTCTCACCTGAAGTAGTATGGGGGGATGCAAGAACTAATTTTCTGCACCTTGAGATGGTCGTCATGTCAATATACACTTCGTGATCCTGCCTTTCTGCAGATCGATAAGAATTTAGGACTTATCGATGTTCCTTCTCTTTCGTCCATCAGTACCTCCACGAAGGTATCCAATTGATCTTCGCACAACCCTGACCTGAGATCTAGGAAATTATGCACCCTCGTGGCTACGTTACTATATAAGTTCCCAAGTTATCTTAAGTGTTACCTAATCTACCATGCATTTATAGTTATCTTCGCATAAACCTATACTCTTGCTCGCATTCAATTAAAAAATATAATCAAATACATTCGCGCATCAAATAATCATTATAATGTAAACCCAGATCATAACATAATATAATCAGATGCATTAAACAAAGATAAGATACATAGTGATTTGAAGAATACTTATCTTTATTGATATCGCAAGTTCAGTGCATACTTTATCCACCCTGCGCACACAGCTGTAGAGGTCCACGCACTAAGCTGCGAACTTCCACCCTAGACTCTTCTAAGACTCCCTTTTATGCAATCCCATGGTCTGCGGACCATGGGTAGATCTTACAGCTGACATGAGACTTTACAAAGCAAGGGTGGACAACCCTTTTTTACTCTTGACATCTTTGCGCTCCGCGACCACAAAATGCAGAGAATTTTCATCTTTATTACAAAATTTGGGCTTTTTGCCCCAAAACATGGGCTTTTAGCCCCAAAACTGACTCTTGGGGGAACCCGTTCCGAACACAGGCCACCATAATGGCCATCTTAGAGAATCTTCTGACGACCAAGAAAACACAGTCATTTTCGTGTTTAGTAGAAGGAAGGCTTGACATGTAATCCATGGAGATGCATTCCCAAGGTCGACTATGAGTAGGCAAAGGAGTATATAGGTCTTGCTTCTTGGTGGCTAGTTTAGCAATGGTGTAGGAAGTGGAGGATCGAATGTACTTTCCAGCATCTTGATGAAGGTTTGACCAATAAAAATACTTCTACAATATTTCCAGTGTTTTCTCTTCTATGAAATTTCCAACGACCCAAATGTAGTGTGCCTCCCAAATCATCTTGGCACGCTTGCTTGAAGGAACACATATGTGTCCCAGGTGGCATAAAAGTGCATCTTGGAGGTGAAAATTTGGAAATTTCTTACCTTCCAAGAGTGTCTAGTATGTGTTGTTGAATTCCAGATCACTCTTGTAAAGATGTGGCCAAGTTGAAGTCTTGTACCCACAAGAGTCAAGCATAGTGATCATCGTCGTGACTGGTGGTCGGATGAGGTAGTATCCAACATTATTGGTGTTTTCCTTCTTGTACTTAATTTTCAAATGGAACTGTTATAGGTATGTGGACCATTTTTGATGGCAATCGTTCTGCAACTTCCCTTGTGTCTGTATGAACTACAGGGGTTGATGGCTTTTGTGGATGATTGTTTCCTTTCCCATAATGTAATGCTTCCATTGATGGAAGACCTGCATAATGGAATACATTTCTTTGTCATAGGTGGGATACTTTCGGACTATATTTGAAAGCATCTCACTGTGGTAAGCCACTGGATGCCCCTGTTGAGTAAGAACTACACCAATAGCATAGTCAGAGCACTGGTGTAGAGCAGAGGCGATTCTTCAAATTGGAAAATGCCTTCAGTTGGGTTTTGAACCAAAAGAAATTTTCTTTCACTCTGTCCTTGGTGACTTGACTTAAAGGCCAATTAATATGAGAGAACCCCAACATGAACCTGCGGCAAAAATTGGAAAGACCCACAAAGCTGCAAAGCTTTATTAGAGTGGTTGGGGTTAGCCAATCCTAAATGACTTGTATCTTGGTTGGCTCCATGTGCATAATGTGATCATTAACGATGTACCCCAGATATTGAATCTCGATCATTCCAAAAGTGAATTCCTCCAAATTCGCACACAACTTGTGTTGTTGCAGGGTTTGGAGGACTCGTTGAATATGGTGGAGGTTATCTACTCTAGTTGAAGATCAAGATGTCATCTAGATACACCACCATGAATGAATTGGTGAAGGGTTGCAAGATGTCATCCATCAATCTTATGAAGGTTTCGGGGGCATTCGTCAACCCAAAAGGTACGACCCACCATTCAAAAAGGCCTTCCTTGGATTTGAAGGCAGTCTTCCACACATCGAAGGGTTTGATAGGCACTTGGTGATAACCAGGCTTCAAATTGATCTTGCTAAAATATTTGCCCCCCTTAAGCTGGTACAAAACGTCATCAATCCATGGGTTTGGGTACCTATTCCATAAAGTGATCTTGTTCAGCATCTAATAGTCAATATAGAGTCTCTAGGTCCCATCTTTCTTTTGTACCAATACAATCAGGCTCCCATAGGGTGATGAGCTTGGCTTGATTTTACCTTTCTGCAACACCTCCTAAATCTTCCTCTTGATCTCAATGTTTTATAGAATGGAGCATCGTTAGATTGTTCCGTTGGGTAGTGGCATGCCTGGGTTCAGATTAATGGAGTGCTTGACCTGATAGTGCAGAGGCACCCCCGTAGGTGATGAGAAAATGTCCCTGTACTCCTCCATGACCTTGTCCATATGCTGCTACTATGCGGGGGAGAATTCTCTAGAAGTCATGGCCATAATATTCTTCTTGCCCCGAGATGGAAAAAAAATTCTTGGTCTGTGAAATGATCTTATTGCATTGCTTTGTAGTGATCAAAGAGGTGGTGGTAGGCAAGGATACCTCTGATGTCCTGTACAATTTATTACCCAAAGTAATAATCAAAAAGTGAGTTCTAGACTCATAAACAACATGTCACTTTCAGAAGTATGGTTTTCCTAATAATACATCACAAACTTCAAGAGGGGAAACATCACATAGTACCTCATCCATGAAGGGCTTGATACTGGAGTGGAGGCATTTTTGGGTGACACAGAGATATCATCCTTGGTGAAGCCACCCGATGGTGTATGGATGTGGATGTGCTGTAGTCGATAGGCCCAACCACTTCACGACCCCAACTGGAATGAGGTTCTTTTGGCTCCCGTTGTCGACAATCAACTGCATTGGAGAGCCCTTCATCCATATCTGTGAGTGGAAGAGGTGTCCCCTCCTCTAGATCTTCGGGTTCATTCTTCTAGATCTTGGTGGTGCCCATGGTGGAATTGGGCTCCGCATCAATGATCTACTTTCCTTTTTCATTCCCCTTGTCGAGTTCTAACCCAAAGTTGGAACATGCATTTGATTCGGAAGCCTTCAACTCAGCCACCAGTGACTGCTTGTCCTCACACTCACTCATGTTGTGAGTGGAGCTCTTATGGAACTCACACCATTTTCCCATGTATTTCTTTGTCTTTGTGGTCTTGTTCTTTTCATGTGGCTTCAGTGGGTTTTCCTGGGTCACCCAACCTTAGCTTTGTCCTTTGATCTACGGTTTGAGGGCACATTTCCCTTGCTTCGGATTCGCAGATCCAAAGTATCACTTCTTCTATTTAAACTTCTTCTCAATCTTGGTAGCATATCAATATGTCATGTCGAGTGAGGATATGTCCAAGAAATCTATCGTTCTGGATGTACCTGTGTAGGAAGTTGTGTTACTTGAGTACCAAATGTTGCTCAGAATCCTTGATACCCAACTTCGTGCGAAGGGTGTGAAAAACATTGGTAAACTCTGACACGTCTTGGTCCCTTCCCTGTCGCAACGTTGTCCACTTTATGTATTTATCCTCATAATTTCTGACAGGGTAAGACTGCTCTTTGATGGTGTCCCGGAATGAATTCCAAGTGAGTGCGGCTGAAAATAGTGAGTGTGTACTTTCGTCCTTTTTCTCACAATAGGTTTCCCACCAGTCCTTGACATGGGGGGCGAATTTGAGAAGTGAAAAAGTATTTTTTTCCTGGCTGCAAAAATCATTAATAGAAAAATATCCTTCTAGGAGATTTAACCATTTATCTACGGTGTCCGCATCTATATGACCTTCAAATATGGGGATGTAAAAGTTAACTTGTACCTTAAAGGGTGTGGCACTTCCAGAGTAGATGCTAGAAGGATATGTGCGCCTTTGGGTAGTCACTAAAGGATCTGGGCAAAGTTGTCCATCATCGCGCTCCTCTATCACTTGAGGGCTTATTTGAACAATATTTTGAAAGGATCTCCTACCCCCTTGTCTTTCTTCTCTTCCTCTATGGGAGTTCGTCGAGATTTGTGAAGATGGTCTTGCAAAGGTTCGACTAGTTCAAGCCCTAACTCCTTATATCCTGACCTCGTTGGGGACATGTAAAGAAAAACATAGAAAGAGAGAACCGTTCTTATACCACTGATCCAAACTTAAACAGGATTGCAAAAAATTACAGATATAACCATAAATACAAAGATGTAGCAAAAATAACACTTCATTTCATTAATGTGAAATACTGAAATATGCTTACAAATAGAAAGGAAATAAAACTAACTCAGGTGATGGTAGCTTATCTTTGAGGAGAGATGTGGTAGCCACATGCCTTTGAACTATGTTACAATGAGTCTCAAAGGCATATTTATTATTAAGAAACAACAGAAAACCCTAAACATCCAAAAACCTAACCCTAGAAGATAAAGCGCCAAAACTATGGGCTCCGTTGGGGTAAATTGGTACATCAACTTCCCAGGGTTGTAACTTTAGGATACGATCTCTATTTGACACACAAAATACCTCGTTAGAAATATCTATCCAAGGATTACAACTTTAAAATGCGAATAGCATGAAAAATATCATGTTTTCCTGGTTTTCCAAAAAAATGTCCTTTAGGGCCTCAAAACGACTTCGAAGTTCCAGACCTGAAAAATTGCCAAAAATAGTAAACTATGCTACAATTAAGGAAATTGAAAAAATGAAAGAGAGAGTGGTGGGGGTCCAAGTGGAATAGGTGGGTAGCCACCAATGTCCACCAGGATCATTCCTCCCTGCTTATGAAGAAATGGTCCCTATTGCGTTGAGTGCCTCTATGAGATGGGGAAACTTTTGGTGAAATTGGTCCCTAGTGAGCCACTTGCCTTAGTGCAGAAGTTGGCCAACTTTGACAACCCAATATAGTTGGATCTTCTGTTGGTGAGTGTTCTTGATCTATGTATCCCTAATCTAATCAATTTTGGCATGTTCCATGCAGTCTAAGTTTAGCTCTATTGGCGTGAGTTGTTCTGCAATGTCAGATGTGTCTAACAATGGTGGAAAGTATGGTTGAAGACGATCTACATTGAAAATTGGGTGTAGACCAAGGAAAGGATGAATGTTGAGCTTGAAGGAATTTTCCCCTCTAGCCTTGGTGATGGTGAATGGCCCATATTGGAGTGGACGAAGCTTGCGGTGGGTTCTAGCGAGGCAATCCTTCTACAATTATAGCCAAACTTTGTTGCCCACCTAGAACTTGTGTGACACCCATTGTTGATCATGTCGTCGTTTCTACTTAGCATTGGCTTTGTCCAATATATCATGGATCTACTATAGGATGTGTTGAATGTGCTCAATGAAGTTATTATCCTTGTCAGCTTCAGACTAGACATGAGAGGAATCTACCTGAGTGGCTGCAAATGGTATGGCCACATCAATGGGACATAATGGTTGAAGTCCAAGCCCTACCTAAAAGGGGTTGTGGCATGTTAAGCTATGGATACCTATGTTGTAGTTGTGTTGGACAAAGGGGAGACTTTGATCCCATGTGCATGGATTCTTTGAGTTGTACATTCACAAAATGTATACAATCATCATGTTGATGACCTTTGTTTGTCCATCAGTTTGGGGGTGGAAAGTTGTGGACTTAGTAAGTTTGGTATCCAGAGTTGACCAGAGACTTGAACAAAATTCACTGATGAATATGTTGTCCCAATCTAAGACAATGGATTGTGGGATCCCAAAGTGTACCCACACTCGCTCAAAGAAGAGCATAACAGTGCCTCTATTGTGATACTCTTCTTGTAGGCCTCCATAATGGCCATCTTAGAGAATCTATCGAAGACCATGAAAACATAGTCGTTGTTGTGCTTAGTAGTAGGAAGGCCTAACATGTAATTCATGGATATGGAATCCAAAGGTTGACTAGGAGTAGGCAGAGGATTATAGAAGCCCCTCTTCTTAATGGTTGGTTTAGAAATGGCCTAGGAAGTGGAGGATCGAATGTACTTCCCAACATCCCGATGAAGGTTTGACCAATAAAAATGCTTTTGCAGTACTGCCACCATTTTATCTACTTTGAAATCCCCAACGACCTGACTTTAGTGCGCCTCCCAAATCATCTTGGCACGCTTGCTTGAAGGAACATAGATGTGTCCTAAGTGGAATAACAGTTCATCTTAGAGGTGAAAATTTGGATCTTTCTTACCTTCCAAGAGTGTCCTGTATATGTTGTCGAATACTCGAATGTGGCCACCCCACGTTCCCATAGGAGTCGAGCACAGTGATCAACACCATGATTGGTGGTTGGTTGAGGCAGTCTGCAACATTATTGGTGTTTCCCTTCTTGTAATTAATGTTCAAATGGAAATATTGTAGGTATGTGGACCATTTCTGATGGAAATAGGTCTACAACTTCCCTTATGTCTATATGAATTGCAGGTGTGAGTGGTCTGTGTGGATGAACATTTCCTTCCCCATAATGTAATGCTTCCATTGATAACAGGCCTATACAATGGAATATATTTATTTGTCATAGGTGGGATACTTTCAGACTGTGTATGAAATTGTCTCACTATGGTAAGTCATTAGATGCCCCTGCTAAGTAAGAACTGAACCAATAGCATAGTCGAAGGCATCTGTCCCAATCTCAAATGGTTGTTGTAGGTTTGGTAATGTGAGCACTAGTACATAGTAGAGGTAATTCTTCAACTCGGAAAATGCCTTCTATTGGGTTTTAGATCAAAAGAAATTTTCTTTCACTCTGCCCTTGGTGACTTGAATTAAAGGCCAAGTGATATGAGAGAACCCCAACACAAACCTACAATAGAAATTGGCAAGACCTAGAAAATTATGGAGTTTTGTTAGTGTGGTTGGGGTTGGCCAATCCCGAATGACTTGTATCTTGGTTGGGTCCATGTGCACACTCTGATCATTAATGATGTACCCCAGATATTGAACTTGGGTCATGCCAAAAGTTCATTTCTTTAAATTGGCACACAACTTGTGTTGTCGCGAGGTTTGGAGGACATGTCGAATATGGTGGAGGTGCTCTTCGCAACTCTAGCTGAAGATCAAGATGTCATCTAGATACACCATCATGAATGCATTGGTGAAGGGTTGTAATATGTTTTCCATCAATATCATGAATGTTGCGGGGGAATTCGTCAAGTCGAAAGGCATGAGCAACCATTCGAAAAGGCCCTCCTTGGATTTGAAGGTAGTCTTCCACACATCAGAGTGTTCAATAGGCACTTGGTGATAACCAAGCTTCAAATTAATCTTGCTGAAATATTTTCCCCCCTTAAGCTGGTCCAAAAGGTCATCAATCCATGGGTTTGAGTACCTATTCCATAAAGTGATCTTGTTCAACACCTAATAGTCAATACAGAGTCTCCAGGTCCCATCTTTCTTTTGTACCAATACAATCAGGCTCCCATAGGGTGATGAGCTTGGCCTACTTTTCCCTTTCTGCAACAGCTCCTAAATCTTCCTCTTGATATCAACATTTTATAGAACGGAGAATCGATAGATTGGTCTATTGGGTAGCGTCGTGCCTGGTTTGAGGTCAATGGAGTGCTTGACCTGATAGTGTAGAGCCACCCCCATAGGTGATGAGAAAATTTCCCTGGACTCCTCCATGACCTTGTCCATATGCTGCTGTTGTGCGGGGGAGCATTGCCTGGAAGTCATGGCCACCAATATTCCTCTTTCCCTGATGGCTAATCATAAAGAAAAAAATTCCTAGTCTGTGGAATGTTCTTACTGCATTTCTTTGTAGCGATCAAAGAGATGGCAGTAGGCGTGGCTACCTCCAATATCATGTACAACTTATTACCCAAAGTAATAATCACGGAGTGAGATATAGACTCATATACATCATATCACTTCCATAAGTATGGTTGTCCTAATAATACATCACAAACTTCAAGAGGGGCAGCATCACACAGTACCTCATCCGTGAACGTCTTGATGTTGTAGGGAAGGTGACAATGTTAGCTGACACAAAGATCTCGTCCTTAGTGAAGCAACCTAATGGTGTATGATTGCAAATGCATTGTAATTGGTAGGCCAAACCACTTCACGACCTCTTCTGAAATGAGGTTCTTTTGGCCCACTCTATCGACAATGAACTGCAATGGAGAACCCTTCACCCACATTTGTGAGTGGAAGAGACGTTCCCCCTCCTCTGGATCCTTAAGCTCACTCTTCTTAATCTTGGTAGTGGCCATGGTGGCACTAGACTCCACATCGATGATCTACTTCCCTTTGTCATTCCCCTTGTCAAGTTCTAACTCAGAGTTGGAGCATGCGTCTTATTTGGAAGCCTTCAACTCAACCACCAGTGACTGCTTGGCCTGACACTCACTCGTGTTGTGAGTGGAGCTCTTATGGAAATCACACCATTTTCCCATGTCGTTCTTTATCTTCATGGTGTTGTTCTTTGCTTGTGGCTTCAGTAGGTTGTCATGGGTCACTCTACCTTGGCTTTGCCCTTTTCCCTGCGGTTTGGGGGTGCATTTACCTTGCTTCAGATTCACAGATCCAAAGTCTCGCTTCTTCTATTTAAACTTCTGCTCAATCTTGACAGCATATCGGTACGCTGTGCCAAGCGAGGAGATGTCTAAGAACTCAATCTCGTCTTAGGTGTACCTGTGTAGGCAATCGCGGTACTTGAGTGCCAAATGTTTCTCATAATCTTTGATAACAAACTTCATGTGAAGGATATGAAAAACATTGGTAAACTCTGACACGTCTTGGTCCCTTCCCTGTCCAAGCATGGTCCACTTTATGTATTTATCCTGATAGCTCCCGACAGGGTAGTACTACTCCTTGATGGCATCCCAAAACGAATTTCAAGTGGGTGCACCTGAAAATAGTGAGGGTGTACTTTCATCCTTCTTCTCACAGTGGGCTTCCCACTAGTCCTTGACGTAAGGAAAACTTTGAGAAGTGCAAAAGTAATCTTACCTCGGTTGGAAAATCATGAACAGAAAAATATCCTTCTAGCAGATTTAACCATTTATCGACGATGTCTACATCTATATAACCTTCAAATATGGGTATGTAAAATTTAACTTGTATCTTAAAGGGTGTGGCACTTCTAGAGTAGTTGCTAGAAGGAGATATGTTGCCTTTGGGTAGTTGTTGAAGGATCTAGGAAAACTTTTCCATCATCGCGTTCCTCTGTCACTTGAGGGCTTCTTCGAGCAATATTTTGAAAGGACCTCATGCCCCCTCTTCTTTCTTCTCTTTTTCTATGGGAGACCTTCTGAATTTGTGAGGCTAGTCTTGGAAACGTTCGACCAGTTTGAGTCCTAACCCCTTATATCCCTACCTCATTAGGGACATGCAAAGAAAAACATAGAAAGAGAAGACCGCTCTCATACCACTGATCCAAACTTAAAAAGGAATGCAAAAAATTATAGATATAACCATAAATACAGAGATGTAGCAAAAATAACACTTCATTACATTAATGCCAAATACTAAAATATGCTTACAAACGGAAAGGAAATAAAACTATATTGGGCGATGGTAGCTTATCTCTAAGGAGAGATGTGGTGGCCACATGCCTCTAAACTATGTTACAATGAGGCTCGAAGGCATATTTATTATTGAGAAGCAAGTGAAAATCCTAAACATACAAAAACTTAACCCTAGGAGACGAAGCACCAAAATTATGGGCTCTATTTGGCTAAATTGGTACATCAACTTCCCAAGGTCGTAACTTTGGCATATGATCTCTGTTTGACATGCACAATACCTCATTAGAAATATTTATCTGAGAACTACAACTTTTGAATGAAAACATCAATTAAATATTCATGTTTTCCCATTTTTTCCAAGAAACATCGTGTAGGGCCTCAAAACGGTTCTGGAAGTTTAGGACCCAAAAAACTGCCAAAATTAGTAAATTGTGCTACAATTAAGGAAACTGAAACACTAAAAGAGACAGTGGTGGGGGTCCAATTGAAATAGGAGGGTAGCCACCAATATCCACATGGATCAAGGATACATTGTTATGTCACTTGGGACACCTTTGTATTCCTTCAAGTGAGTGTGCCAAGATGATTTAAGTGGTTCACTACAGTCGGGTCATGTTGAAGCCCCGAAAATCGGGTCGACAACAAGGGGGATACCCACCCGGTCCAGACCTTGGTTGGCAGCTCCTTATCCGTTTGGTATAGCGGGTCCGACCGGGGATAACGGGACCAGTTTCCCGATCTTGGGTGTGTGTGTGTGTGTAGAGTTGAACTATGCTGATCTAAGAGTATTTTAAAGCTAATCTAATTCAGATTCTTTAAAATAACTCTATGCTATTGTAATCTAGTAAGAAACAACACATCTAATCTACACTAACCCGGGGTGTATATCTTCTATTATGCGATCTAAAAATATTTCGAACGATAACTGGTAATAAAGATCATTCATCTATCATAAGAATAGAAATCATTTAAGATAAACCACTTTGCATAAGAAGTTAGGCAAAATGGTTGTGAATAGTATATCGCATAATAAGCTATTTATATGTCAGACATAAACAATATGAATCCACTGTACAAAAGTGCCAAATGATAACCCATACATTCATGCAATAACATATAAATAACTGGAACTATAAATCACTTAAAGAACATAAGCAGAAATAGTCAAGAGATAAAAGTACCATTTATGACTGGTTCCACTCATAAGCTTCAAGAAACAATGATTTATCTCTCTTTGCTCTAACATCTACTAAGAGTACAGAAGTGCAACATCAGTAGCAGACATCAAATGCAAACATTAATAAACCTTGATCCATCCATTCATCAAAACCACCTCCGAGGGCGCAAAAGTGCATGTTCTGAGGACGAGTTTTTGACAAATCTCCGGACCCTTCTCTAAATGCCTGAGAAGGGTTTAAATACTGCTAGCTAATTAACTTGATTACATAAATTTATGATCCGATTTTCAAATGACCGTCCTTCTGATAAAGCAAACTATTTCTAAAATTAAATCTAACTCTAAACTATTTTTGTATTTGCTCCTCAGTGCTGCAAGCATGCAACATTCGACTTGGTAGAGTCGGCTGTTTGCCTTCCCCTTTCGTGTGTGCTATAAGAATAGAAGTAACAAGAGCTGGCACCACTTTCTGGTAAACTTATCAGATATTTTAGAGAATCTCCCGCTGACTGGGTGTATACTTGGTAATAACTCAAATTTTCCTCAGACTGGTTCTGCTTTCGCTATTTCGGTTTCTGTCTTTGCGAATGACTTGATGAGTCAGAAGACTTTACTTTCTGAACAATTCTCTGGATTGAAAACTACCTCCGTTCTTCATTCCGGGCTTTTCTGGCGTGTAAGTTTCAGGTCTCTTTGTAATCATGCTGCTTTTGTGCGCCTTTGATTCTGAGCTTCGGATGGCCTATCGATCATTAGCATCTATTGAGTGATACTCTGCAATCTGTAGTCCTATCATATGTGGCACCCGTTTCTGAAGAGATCTCTTTTGTGTTACCCGAGTATTGGCACTTTCCCCTTTTCCTTAGATGTTTCCTACAAAATTGCTCCATGTTATTTCCTGTTTTATAGTTTGCGTAAAGAAAAAGGGTAATGGAAATAAAGATTGATATGAAAGCTTCAGATCTTACGTGTGCATAATTATGACATTCAAAGTGAATTGACTCTTCGAAAAATGGAAAGAAGCCATTCGTACAATCATTAATTTCCTTTTTTAAGGCGCACACTTAATTTTGATTAATGGACAGCTTTCCTTGAATACTGCGCTGAGGAGAATTCGCGCTTATTGTAGATTGCAGATCGCGGATCGCAGATTTGTGTTATAGTATCGGCTCATCGCAATATCGCAGATCGCAGATCGCAGATTGCAAATATAAGTCATTGTGTGCTACTTTACGCGATGCTGCGATATGCGACGTCGCACATCGGCCGTCGGGGATTTCTTAAGTTTCTTATTTAAGGGCGCTTATGGTGAATGCGATGCGATGAATTTTGCATCTTTCCTTCGTAGTTTGTTATGCCCATAAAAGAAACGTTTTCTTTGCTTTGCTGTGATAAAATTCTAAGGAAAAACAAAAATGTTCATAGAGATGTTTGTTTGAATTTTTTACTAAGGGTCCCCTATTTGCTTGGTGTTATTTCTAATATTAAACAAAGAGGGGGGTTGTTGGTGGCCACAACAATGGCAATTCACTGGGAAGAACCAGTTATCTCTGATTTTCTATTGAATTTCAACTTCCGAAACAGAAAAATTTTCATAAGTCTAAACTTTGTTATGGACAGATAGAGTACATTGTGTCTTATTCTATTGATGATATTTTTTTTCAACCTTTCTCTATTCCAATCGTTCGCTTCCTGAGGTTTAGTCCTTGCATGTACACCAACCATTACTTGGTATTTTAAAGATAAAATGAGGTCATATCTACTATTTTGGCCCTTTTAAAATATGCTCATTTACCGTAGGTAGAGCCTCTGCTGCCAGCAGGCGTCCATAGCCTCGACAGGGTTACCTGTTACCCAGCAATGATCCTTTATCCTGCTTAAGGCTATCTACAACCTCTTCAAAGAAAAACCCGTTTTGATATTTTTTCTTTTTTATTCTCTAAAGAACAATGTCTTGGTTTGGTGGCCAAATTATGACACAGTCATTCACTTGATTTATACTTTTGCTGAACAAGTTGGCTCGTGATGAGACCCCTTGTCTTTTGATTGCAACAATCTTAAGTCATTGCCCTGTTTTGGTGGATAGTGTTGGCAAGGTCAGCAAGTTATAATATCTGTGATCATGATAAGCCGGCTCGTGATGAGACCTCTTATTCTTTGAGATACAGTGTTTTCTCGGATTATTTCTTTGAATGTTGCGATCTTCTTTAGCATGGAGGAAACATTGTTTTTCCTTAAGAAAGATCTGGACGATAATAATAGAGTTTGAAAAAATAGCAGTTTTTTACAGAGAATACTCATTTTATTATTGATACCTTTCATTGTGCTGATATAAAACAAGTTTTTTGCCAAAGGTTGCTTTCATAAAAATTTTCGAAGTTGGAACTAGTATCATATCTAGGCTAAAGCTGGACTCTATCCGTCAATAATAAAGATAAGATTTTTCGAAAATTTTTACTATTTGTACAAGCGAAAAATAAAAATCTAACAGAGGATTTGGTGTCCATTTGAAGTGAACTCCTGTAGTAACCATCTACAACTGGTTTTATTTCTAAGAAACAAGAAAAAAAAAGCTATCCTACAAAAATTTAGAAGAGTAATCTTCTATGGAAAGTATATTTTCAGGATTTGTCCATTAACAGGCAAAGAATCCTTTCTACCTGCTAAATCTTGCAACACAAACGTTGATGGGCCTATGACTTCTACAATCTGAAAAGGACCAACCCACATTTTCTGTAATTTTGTATGTTTGCCTTTTTCTTCGTGAGCCTTATCCCATTTCAAAACTAGATCTCCCATTTGAAAGTTTTTTCTGGTCATTATGCTTGAGTCAAAAGAGGATTTTATTAGCGCTTGGTGGTGGGCATGGGTTTTCTTAGCTTGCTCTCGTTGTTCTTCCAATTTAATTATTCCCATCTATCTTAATTGTAGGGAGGAAGTAGATACCTCATCGATGTACTGTACTAAGGACAAGGAGGGAATCATTAAGTGAGTTGGAAGAACCACTTCCTTCCCATAAACTAAGTTAAAGGGAGAAGTGCCTATTGAAGCTTTCTTCGTTATTCTATCTGCCCATAAAGGATTTACCAAGGTGTTGTGCCAATTCTTCTGGCTCTGGTCAAATTTCCTTTTAATAATTCTGATTAGGTTTTTATTTGTTGACTCAGCCAATCCATTTCCTTGCGGATAGTAGTTGGACGAATATTTCAGTTTGAACCCTCTTTTAAGTGCGAAATCAATCATTGCATTCCCAGAAAAGTAAGAAGCATTATCAAATATCAAAGCCGTTGGCAATCCAAACCTAGTGGTTATAAATTGATCTATGAATTCAATAATGTTTTCAGAATTAGCTGTCTTGAGAGGTACCGCTTCTACCCATTTAGTAAAATAATCAGTTGCCGTGAGGATGTACCTATGCTGCTTAGAAGAGTGAGGAACGATCTCACCTATTATGTCCAAGCCCCATTGACTAAATGGTTGATCAATGTTTACCGAATGTAGTGGCATGGACGGTTTCCTTTGTCTTCCTGCAGTAGTTTGGCAGACTTGGCATTTCCTCACGTAATTGCGTGAGTCTTTGAACAATGTGGGCCAATAATACCCCGCACGCAAGATCTTATGTGTGGTAGCATCTCCAGCATAGTGTCCGCCTGCAGGCCCATCATGGAGTTCCTACAAAACTTTTTCGGCTTCAGTTTTCTCAAGACACCTAAGAAGCACAGAATCATAATTCCTTTTAAATAGAATATCATTTATGCGCTGATATTGTTTAGCTTTTAATCTCAGGGCTCTTTTCTTGGTGTGATCCAGGTGTGCTGGAGCATACCCGTTTTTGAGATAATAAATGGTGTCAGCGTATAATGATTCTATA
>APFE030613081.1:520008-604787 GCA_000404065.3 Pinus taeda | reverse complement strand
AATACTACTGGAGCAGAGAAGGAACTTTGACTAGGTTGAATTATACCAGCCTCTAGCATTTCTGCAACCATACGTTCAATTTCACTCTTCTTGGCATAGGGATATTTGTACGGCCTAATGTTTGGAGGAACACTTCCTAGAATCAGATGAATAGCATGATCATGATCACGAATAGGTGGGAGACCTTTGGGAGTCTCGAATACCTTGGAATGATTGTCCAAGACTTTTTGGAGATCTAGAGAAATAGATGATCTTTATGTGGAAACATCTAGTGAACATAATTGTGCAATTAAACATCTTTGTTCCTTTTTTAGAAGCTTTTTCATACCATTAGAGCTAATTATCTTTCCCAGTTTCTCTGCAATACCCCTTAATTCAACTTCCTTTCCTTCCACAAAAAAATTAATGAAAAGTTCTTGAAAATTAAAAGCTATCGTACCCAAGGATTGTAGCCATTGGACTCCTAGTATAACATCAACACCTCCCATTGGAATGGAAAGCATTGGGCTAGTCAATACATATTCACCCATGGATAGCTTGATATTATGGCACTTTCTAGAGCAATTTATTGTTCCTCCATTTGCAACCATCACTTGATACTCTGGTGCTGGATATAGGAAGCAATTCAATTCTTTTGCTACCTTACAATGAATAAAATTGTGGGTACTTCCTGAATCAATCAACACTATTACCTTTTTCTTCTTGATTTGTCCTTCTATCTTGATGGTTTGAGGAGTGGTAATTCCCACCAATGCATTACAAGATATGGTTGGATTTGTTTCTTCTTTATCTAGGCTTTGTTCCTGGAGTATATCCTCTTCTTTTAACCTTTCTTGCTCCTTTTCTTCTTCCTCTTCACAATCTATGTAGAATAATTTCTTCTCAGCACACTTATGACCTTTAGTGTGTTTGGTATCACAACTATAACAAAGCCCTTTTGCTCTTTTTTTTTCTAATTGTTGTGGTGTCAACCTTATAGGTTGTGGAAGACTAGGGGCAACAACACTTCCATCTTTATAGTTGTGAGTGGTATGCTTCCTGGTTGCTATAATTTTGCTTTCTATTTTTCTTGCTAACCTGAATGTCTTCTCTAATGAATCAGGTTTCCAAAGGTGAACATCATGTTGGATATTATCCTTTAAAGTCCCTATGAACACATCAATCGTATGCTCCTCTGGAATATTTTTTACCCTTCTGTTCAATTTTTGGAACTCCTCAATGTGCTCCATTATTGAACCCTTTTGTTTGAGACTTATCAATTGGCTAAAAAAAGTTGCTTTTTGTATCCTCATAATGTGCCATCAATTCTTCCATAAAAATTGCCCAAGTGATAATTTGTTTACGAGAGCAAAGCCATTGATACCATACAAACTGATTTGGTTCCAAATATAAAGTTGCAATACGTACCTTTTGGGTGTTTTGCACATTATTGAGATCGAAAAATTGCTCCATCTGTAATATCCATGTTGCGGGATCCTTGCCATCAAACTTCCTCATATCGATTTTTGGAATATGGTGGGTCTTCGATCCAACATTAGAGTCTATGAAATCATGATTAACATTTATTTTGTTCGCATCATGAGTTTCCTTTACTACCCTTTCACCATTAGTAAGTATTTCTTGTAGAAAATTTGTCAAATCTACCTTCAAATCTATCTTCAAATTGCCAATCTTAGCTTCCATGCCCTTTATCTTAGATTCCATGCCATTTATCTTAACTTCTGTTAGCTTTTGTGAGAGTGAAATTTGTTGCACTTGGTCTTGTAATTTTAATATATCATGTAGCATTTCTTCCTCTTCTTCATGAGTCATGCTAGAGCTTTCAGGTTGCTTACTAGGTGTTTGAATTTTCCTTCCTCGGGGCATTAGTTACCGATAATAATGCTCTACTATGCCCTTTGAATTCCTTCAAAATAATTTTCAAACCAAGGTTAAACAAAAATTTAAAAAAATCTACACAACTTTTTTCACTTTGTAGGAGCTCGATATTGCCACTGGTGTATCTATGTAATTTTAGATCATCCAGTTTTGAAATTAGGATCTGTAGTAGCCCTCTATGTCCTCCTTCCAATGCCACCAGTCTAATCCAAATTGGATTCTCCAAGGAAGAGTTATGCAAAATCTCCCACAGTGACCTGATAATAGACTAGTTCAGTAGAGCGAACTTGTATGACGTCCCACGAGTCACTGTTTCGACCTTTGGCTCTGAAAAATATATACAAGAAACTACAGTCCGTCCTCTTTCTATACCTTCTTACAAAATTTCAATCTGATGCTCAGAGAGAAAGTTATGATTATTTTCCCCAGGTCACCTGTTTGGAATGTAATTCAGGAGTCTGCAAAAAGACCAACTTCCTCAGATCATATCTCCGCAAATATAGTGCAAAAAGCTTTGAAATTCAGACCCGAGGTTTAGCACAATTTATTCTCAATTTTTTTTTTTTAGCTTCTGAAACATTGTAGAAAAAAAGTTATAGCGAAAATGCCACGATGACCTATTTGGAGCAACAAAACCCTAGAATCCAAAGCTCTGATACCAAATGTTATGAAACAAGCTCACAAAAAGATAAAAAAGATAGATCAATGCCTTTGAATTCAGCCTCTTCGAGAGGGAAACCTCCTTTGCATTACACAAATGAATGATTCTTTGATGATTCAAATGCAAAACCTCCTTTCTATATATAGGAGTCTAAGAAGTCACAATATAACCCAGCTGACCTAACAATAATAATATAAAGTCACAAAAATAACAATAGAGGGATTCTATGGGGCACAATAATAACAATATGGGGGCAACAGGGCCACAACAATATTAATAAGGGATACAACTACAATAGTAATGGGGTAATCACTAGTATTATAGGGACCTAACAACTCCATTATAGTGAAAGAAACCCAAGTTCAACTTACCTCAGTTGTTTGGCTAAAATGCATCCCTTTTCACCTTTTGTTTTACTTATGTGATATTTATCCCATGATAAAAGGGTGGAATTACATGATTGATTTATTTCTCATAGTTAATTTTCCAAAATATTATAATTATGCGATAATAATTATTTCATAATTGAGATAATTGATAAAAACTCATAATTGTGAAAAAGGTTTCTAGAGTTTGTCATTCCCAAGGAGTTCAAGTTGACCCACTTTTGTATGAGTTGGATAGGGGTCCTTTATTGTATAATTTTCCTAACTTCTCAAGCCCCTAGGTATCTTGATACATTCTCCCGGAGGATAGAATGAGCTTATATAATCTTGCCAAGAGGAAAGGAGGCAAGGGAGAGAGTATCCAAACTATCGTGCGAGGGACATGTTGTATTGGGAGAGGAGACCATACTAGAATATGGAGGAGAGTATCTTATTTGTTGAAGGTATATTGATGTAATTTCATTTATATTGTTAATACAAATATATGTTCCTTCTCCTTATATAACTTTTGCAGTAATTTATATGTGTGATTTCTAGATGTTTTGAGTTGATAATATTTTGTGGAAGATTATTATCGTCTTTGTTTGTTTGTGTTTGTGTGTAGGCTTTGGATCATGAGTGGATGAAAGAGATCACTTGATTGGAGCACAAGGATTCTGCATTAGGTTCAAAACCCTTCACCAACCTGCGAGGAGGCAAGATACTTGCTCACACTTTGTAGCATTAGAAATTCCATCGAAACTACATGCATGGCCATATGGATTGGGGATTGCTATTAGATTGTATTAGCCATTCTCTTTTGATGTATGGTGATCTCAATCGAGCATGAGATTGCGAAGAAATAACTCCTTGCATAATTAAATGCAACATAATTGGTGCTTTCAATGAGATCATTTTTATTTTGTCCTCTTTGTTTTAGATCTCCTCTTCTTCTTTATGTTTTTTAGTTTTATCTTTTTCGCACTGAGTTCTATGTAGTTTTTTGGATTCATTTTAATCTCCATTGGTTGTATGTGCTTCATATCTGAGTTGATCTTAGATTTAGAGTTTTGTTTTTGCTTTTTGTATGAGAGAAGAACATATCCAGGAATTAAAATCAAATTCTAGAATTTTTTGTACATATTTTGATTGAAATAACTACATATCTGTACTCCTCTTAGATTTCTACCCCAAAACAAAAAAGAAATATTTTAAAAAGGACTCTGTATGAGGAAGTTATGGCCAATTGAAAATTAGGCAGTTTGTTTTTTTTTTGCCCTTACGTGTGGCTATTTTTTTCTCTTTGTTTCTATTCTTTTCTATATATAATTCAGTAAAAATAACTATATCTGTAATCCGCTTGAATTTTTACCTCAAAAAAAAAACCACCTAAAACAGAGTTCGTATGAGGAAGATATGGCTGATTGAAAAACTGACTATTTTCTATTTGTTTTTCCCAATTTTCGGGTTTTCTTTCAGCTTATTTTCTTGATTATTAGATGTTTTTATTAAAACTTGCTACTATTTGTTGGATTTATTTGTTTTTGTTTGTGATAGCTACTAATATCTATTAGATCTCAGCCATTTCTTATTTATTAGTTGGGATCATCCATTGCTTGTATTCTTCAAGGTTTCTCTTGAAGAATTCTTTGTGTGCTTTGGTTGAAGACTAGTGTTCTCATCTCTAGATCTTTGTTTCAGATATGTTTGGCTGATTTTGGTGACTGCTTAGATATCCCACTTTGGTATTTTGTTTCCTTTGTGTGGTTTGGTCACTTTTTTTAACGATACATGTTCTCTCTCTTATTTGTTTTTGTCATAATTGGTGGTGTTGTGACTAGTTGTGCAGTTGTCATCTAGGAAAGTTCTTTGAGTGTGTTTTCATTACTTTGTATCATTCTCATTTGATCTTGTTTAGGCCTTCCTAGCTCTAGGTTCTTGTTTTTACCTTTGTATAACATTAGCCTTTGTTGAGCCATTGTACTACAACCCTAGCTTGTTGACATTGCTTTCCTTCTTTCTCTTTTGGCTTTCGATTTGATCGCTTTGAGTGTATTTATTTGATTGGGATTTGTTTTCCTAGCTATGACATTTTTGGAGTTCTTTGTGTTCTTTCTTGGGAATTTTTTCTTTGGGTTCTTTTTGGTTACTTTGGTTTTCCTTCTTGGTTTGTTTTGGGTCATTAATTCACAACATATTGGGATAATTTGCATTTGAAAATATTTAGTGAAATGGGTTGCATTTTAGCCAAACAACTGAGTAAGTTGAACTTAGGTTTCTCTCACTATAATGGAGTGGAAAATATGGTTATAACAATAAAAAACATTGTAATCACCACTGGGGTCTACGGTCTACGATGACATGGCCCCATTCCACATCAACTCCACGTTGGTGCCACATATCACATTCAACCATATGGTACAACATGTCACTGCCATGTGTCTCTTACGTTCCACATCAACCTAAACTCCATGTCACCTAATCCCACTATGTCTTATTGATGTCATGCTCACGTCAGGGTGATGTCATCTTGCCACATGGCATCCTCTGATGTTTCCATATGTCACCCAAAAATGGACCCTTTTGCCATCCAACAGGGTTGAATTCAAAATTCCATGTGTCACACCATAGAGGCATCACATCACCATCGACATGGCAACCACGTAGTGTTGCTTGGCCTACATGGCACTTGCCACCTTAGCTTCTTTGCAGGTCCCACAAGGCATGTTACCCTTTGCACAAATCCATTGTATATCCATTCCCAAGGGATATTCGGGTGCATAATTAGTTTATTCTTAGAAAACCTTCTGGAGCCTTGAATCCCTAGATACATCCAGATCTTTGTTGATCCAAAATACACTTTGGGCTTGGCCTACATCTAGGCCTCTCAGATTTGCATCATTGCACTCACCATTAGATGCCCAAACTCACAGATGCATCTACCAAACTGTGATGTAATCTAGTCTGCAAGCACCATATTATGCGCCTAGAATGGGCCCCACCGTGGATTCTAATAGAAGCCCAGTTCGATCATATATCTAGGTCAAATTAAATGTAACTTCTCCACGCAAATGAAAATTGAAATTGCCTTGAATGTATGGACTTTCCATATATATCTTCCAAGATAGCATTGTATTTGGATTGGATGCAAAATTTATCTGATAACTTATCCAAACACAGATACGACTAGATTCTCTGTAGTTATTTAGACATAAAAATTTTATGATATTTGTAGGACTTAGCCAAAAAATCCATTGACACACAATGTTTCCTAGAACACTGAGTCCATATGAATGAAATCTTCTTTCCAACTCCAACACTCTAGGTAATGATCCAAGCTAGAGATACAATGAATAAATCCATTAACTGACCTACTATTAGGAATCAAATGAGCTAGAACATAACTAATATTACTTAGTAACTTCAAACATAGAAGTATCACATTAATAAAAAAATGGATCACAAGTAAAATCCATTATATTTACTGGTAAAGCATATATTAAAACACAAAGACGTTCCACAATCTTAATTAGCTAAGAATTCATGACCATGCCAAACAAAGAATCCTCACACTATAATATTTAACCATGCAAAGCAAGCATTCATTCGAACCATGTAATAGATCTGCAATTTAGTAAGATATCAATAAGCGCAAAGGGATCTCGACCCTTCATAGCCATGATAACATACAATTACCATCTCATCAAGCAAACTAGGAATATTACATTCTTTCATAAAAATACTAGTGCACATCAAGTAATCATGTACAATAATGTATATAACTCTATAAACCATTAGGATAGTAGGAGCTCATAGATCCATAACCTTATCATGACCACGAATGCATATAAATAAAAACACTCACTATGATTACATAGATATCTCAACAACCTTTCTGAGCTAGAGCTATCCCGTATACATATCACTTAAATTGCACTACTAATGAAATCACTTATATGCATGGCCATAGCAATGAGCTTCCAAAACTTATGAAGATCTAAAGATAATTGGTATTAAGATATCACAGTTAGTCTTGGGTTAATTTAAATCACCATTCAGGAACTTATCAGAAAACATGCAAATGACTAAGAATCTCACAACCACATAACTCAAGAAACTCATAAACACCATACTTATACAAGTTATATGGTAGACCATGTTTAGATAATAATTCCAACATTTATACATTAATGACGCAAAATAAATCATTGGTCATAAACACAATAAGGCATACCATGGCATGTAGGCTAACATGCATAACTAAGAATACTTTATCTCAATAGACTGAAATGGTTAGCAACTAAAGGAGGGAATTCCACTCTCCACCCAACCATAGGCTAGCTACACTACAAGCTTTCTTACAGCTAACCAACCCCAAGCTAGATCCAAGATCTGAGGGAAATTCTTGCAAAGGGAAAGGGTTCACGAGGATGGGTTGAACATGATTTTAGGAGATGGAGTCCATTGTTCTAGTGCTTCATCATCCCAACAACCAGCACTTGATGGCTCATTCACCCACTGAAGTTCACACAATCCAAATAGTTTTAGATAAATATATCAATGGTTATAAGGAATAGCCACACATGTCCTTAATTAGATCACAAAGGGAAGGATATCAAATTAATTTTAATGCATCAAAAAATAAGGGAATATGACCCAACCCAGGCTGACCACACCCAATTCTCCTAGTATCTAGTGCACCTTCTTGTTCTCTTGTTTGGCAACTACGAGAGCTCCACTTTCTCTTCAGTTCCTTTTTCCTTTCATGATCTACAAGTAAGAGGCTAAAATAATCCCCTCTCGATTTGTGAGTGTAACCCCCATAATGGGCACCGCCTTCCCTTTTATACTAGCTAGTCCATATCATGTCCCTTTGCCTATCAAGTGGTGGTTCCATCCATTATGCCACCTCCTTCCTCTAAAGGAGATGATTTCATTCCACTCCACTTTTTCGATGATCCATTATGAGCTATGCCGACTCCAATTTAGGCATAGTCACTTTTCATAACACTTGTTAGATAACTGACCCACAGATTATTCAAGCAAACTCAACATTTATTTGGCTGGCATGGGTGGGGGTTATTCAAGAAAGGAAAGATAAAAAGCATGCTTCAAGATTTAAACCAAATTTAGGTAAGGATAGGTGAGCAAGAAAGTTACCCCTCAAGCCAAGGAGTTGTTAGGTTATCCAACCTTCAATTGGATTAATTAATTAATTCATTATTATTAATATATGTTTAATCAGAGGTCCAGATAGTCGCGGTCCTTCCACACTGGTGTTACAATCACAATATGTTGGCATTGTGTAAAATTTGTTGCCCTTGATGGAAACTTAATAAAGATGTCAACATGATGGTAATGGGATGAGTATTCAGGCTAGTATAGATGTGACTAAAATATTGGATAAAGTGATATCAATTCAGACACAGAGGAATGATAAAGATGAAGTTTGAGGAATTATATGTGGGTTTTGTGAAGCAAAGTCGTGTACATACACATGTATGGTGAAGAAAAATCACGTGCAATTTCCACACCATGGTATTCTAAATATTATGGGTCTTTACAATGGTATTGGCCCATAGTAATGAGTGCGACAATGGACATTTGATCCCATCAAAGCATACCATCAGCATAACTATGAAATTGGCCTAAGGTATTGGCTAAGGCCTAATCTATATAAGGAAATGGAGATCAAAGTGCTAAGTGTGTATATAATGGGTTATTAATTAATTATTTTGATATGAAATAAGTGTGCACAAAGAGTATGATGATGGATAAGATCTAGTAGATCTTAAATGACTACATAATCTACTTATGGTTTCATCTATGATGATAATATATGACGTGTGTTTGTTACTGTGTATGCCAAGATTTGGATTGAATGAAGTTTTTTGGTGCAGAAAAGATATGACTCAAAAATATTGCATACATACACAGATTTGCTTCTAGGTAGTCACGTATCGATTCTCCATTATGGACAGATCTATACCTAGGTATGTTTCTTCAAAGGCGCATATATACGTGGAAGTTTCTTATAATGGTCACATACATATGCTAGGGTTTTGCAGTATGAGATGATGATTATGGATTATTTATTCTGTTATGTTTTTCGTTGTCGGTCAATGATGTCTCTTTCATGATAATCTATGTGTGACAATTCTGGTTGAGTTGAGTGGTTTATGGAATGATATATTGACTAAAGATGATGCTAATATGTGATGATTTTCATGTGGTTCAAAAATTTGTGATGAGTTCAGTATGTGTTTCAGTGATTGTTTCAGTGGTGCAGTGATTCAGATTCAAGGTTCAGTCTTTCCAGATCTATACGTAAAATTGCTTAATGGAAAGTGCGCATATATGCGGATATTATTTAGACCAATAGCGTATCTATTATGACATGTTTTTTATCAGTATTTGCAGTGGAAACAACTGGTTTTAGTGATGGGTAAAAACATATGGCTTGGTATATTGATAAGTGGTTGTGCATTGAATTTTCTAATATGTTATGGTTTAGTTTGATCTAGTTGCATAGGTTGATTGAAATTCAGTGATTGATTCAGTTAGTTCAATAATTATGTAAATTGATTCAGCATCTCATTATGTATTTGGCTCAGTAATATGTGATGGTTTCAGAGTGTGATTGAGTGATTAATTCAGTGGTATAGAGATGCAGATTCAGTTTTCAATGTATTGAGATATGTATGCATGTATTCTTTAGGTAAAGTGCATACATACGTAGGTATGACTCACAACAGTAGCATATACATTCCCACATATGATTGATCAATGTTTGTAGTGAGAAGATTTGGCTTCATGATGAACAATATGTGGTTTGGTATTCTGATGAATGGGTATACAGTGATATAAGTTGGTTTGGTTGTTTGAGAATAAGTTGGTTAAATTATTAAGTGATTTGATACAGTGTTTGGTTTTAGTATTGTTATTTGGATTTGGGATTAAATGATGGTAGCGGTTCTAGTCTAAAAATTTGATGAAAAGTGGCCTATAGGTTTGATATTTTAGTTTAGGTGGAACCAATATGAAATATTATGAAACATGGTCCATAAAGGTTTTGAGGGTTGGAGCCTTTAGTGAGGAAGTTGAAGCTTCCTTCCAGTAGTAGCTAGAAACTCTAATCAGGGGGTTGGAGCTCCCTTCCGGTGGGTGCATGTAAATGAGATCAAGGGGTTGGAGCTCCCTTCCAGTGGGTGCTAGATAACGAGAGAAGGTGGTAGTCTTCTACATGTGGGTTCCTGCATGATGGTATGAGTCTGTTCCAGTACAAGTTTGTGAGTTTTTTTCTTTATAATAAAAATATAAAGAGAGAAACGACAACAACAGTGGTTTTCTCCCACATTGGGTTTCCACCTAAAATTTTTGGTGTTCATGTGTGTTGAAGTGTTGTTTATGTGTGATGTTTTATTTTTTTCTTACTACACATGGTTACTGTTTAATTAATTTCTAAAGAAGTACTAATGCAATGGTTCAAGTTAAACAAATGATGAATTAATTGAAAAAATAGTTAACTAGATATACGCTACTTGTCTTCATCACATTCACCTACATATGTTGGTTCAATTCATTAAAGTTGTGTACAAAAATATGAGTAAGAAATTTGAAGGTTTAAGTGAGTTTTAAAACACTAATTCAGCCCCCCCTCCTCCTCTCAGTATCTTTCCCAACACAGTCATCATTACAATAAGTAGGGGTAGAACACGAGGATGCTACAAATTGATACAAAGAAAACTCTTGAGGTTAAATAGAAGTTTGGGAGGTTTAATCAACCATTACACAATGATGAAATGATACAAGGAAGGCATATACTTATTAGGAATAAATGCAATGGTTTGGAATAAAGACACGTTGCTAAATATAAGATCTTGAGAATACTTAATATTAAGGGAACTCATTAAAATGATGGTTTCTATTGTCCTTTGTAGATAGTTCTAGTCTAAGGAACTGTGTCAAAGCATCTAAAATTTTGTTTAATTCTGGTTTGGATGACGAATTCTTTAAATTGTTAAAGAGATGAAAATGCTAAGTATTTCTGATATAACATAAGGGGTGATTCTTCACCTTTAATAGAATTAAGCTTTAAAATGTTTTTGAAAGGTAGAATTTTAAGAGAATATATGATTCCTTAAACATTCGAATAGAATATTTAATTTGTCATATATAGGTGATGTGTGTAAAAGTATTTTACAACCAAACAAAACATATTTAAAGATAACAAAAAGAAACAATTAAATGTAGAGGAATTAACTAAAATAGATAGTTCCAGTTAATTAATCTCTTTAATTGATTATAACTTTGGAGGATATTTCAAAAATATTGATATTCAATCTTATCTTACCCATATTTATATTAAATTTAAATATGTGTAGAAGTAAATAAAGATGGAAACATGACAAGTAACTAGAAAAACTCATAGGGAAAGCACAAGCTGCTTCAAAATGAGTCCAGAATCCTTCTATTAATCTCAGAAATAATTTAGCAAATTACAATCACGTTCAGTGGCTTATCATAAGGGTTCAACCCTGTGTTCTTTGAATTACAAAGTACTTATAGAGTTTCATTCAAAATATCTGAACTTCGAATAAAAATTTATTACAAAATGTCTCATCCAAACTGATTTGAATTTATTACAAAAATAGAACTAGAAAAAAGGAAATTTGAACTGATTTGACATCTTGCACAAAATTCAAGGATTGTCGCTGGTGACTAGAGCTCTAAAGCTGTGGTTCTATTTATTTTTCCTAGAATTTTGTTCTTTGTCCCTAAAAACTTGGTATTTTGTTGTTGAAAATTAGTTGTCTCTCATTCGATGAGCTCACACAATTTGTCCCATCTTTTCATTAGGGATAGAAAATTTTAATTATTTTCTATATGATTAATCCACTTCGATGTATTTCTTAAGAGTAGGCTTGGTTATGAAAATATGCTTGATTCCATGTTGAATAAATAAATCATAACTTAGACCTTCAATAAAACCATTTCCAGTGATAGTTCCTTTGATTTTAGCAATTTTAGCTTTATCTACTACTATATCATGCAATTTACGCTGATATTATTCCAATGGAATTAGCTTATCACCTATATCTTGTAGACCTAGAAGTCCTTTTATATGTAATGAATTTAATTATATATGAAACTTTTTAATCTAGACTTCTAAATTGTGACATTTACTCTCTAGCTGTAGCATTAAATTTCTTTTAGTATGCACCCTTCTCACCTCCAAGACAACTTCAATTTAGTCTTCAATACCATATTCTTCAATGTCTTCTTTTGTCTTGGAGTTTAGAACCTTGATTATTTTAGTAGCATCTCCTGGTTTTTGGTCGAGGTCTTCCTTTACTTCTACCACTGCTTCTTTTGATCTCTATAACAACTCTTATTGTTCAAAAATAATCTCAATTGAAGGCCACAATTCAGTCATTGATTAATTAATATTAAGCCAAATATTTTCTTTGGCTTGAGCAATGGCCTGAGAAATTACAGGTTCATTTTCATAAGTTGTTATTTGTTGAGTTAAATTATGACTCTTTTGCATCTTGGACAAGTATGCATTATCAATTTTAATCTTTTGTTCCTAAAGCTTCTGAAGTTTCATCTTTAATTTCTCAATCTCCTGATATTTCATTGTCAGATCTCCTGTGGCCTTTGATAAGTCTGTTGTTGCATCACTAGATTTTGTATCCACTGTGATATTTGTTGTTGTAGATGTCCTCATTGTTGAAGTACATGCAGTAGATGGTTTTGCTATGGGAATGGCAACTGAAACACGAAGATGTTTTTCTTTTTCCTTTAATAGAGTCTCCATTTTAGGTTCCATTTTTTGTATCTGGAGATTTTGTTCAATTATAATTTTGAACATATTCTCTTTTTCTATCTCCAATTGGCCAACTACTTTGGCTTGTGGATGTTTTGTAGTAGGAAGTTTCAATTGTTTTATTAATGATTGGATATCAGTATTCTTTTTCTTGATCATTTCTTCATATGCTTTAACATCATTAGGATCATATCCTAATTCTATTACTGGATCTTCCAATGATTTAATTCTGGTATCTTTGGCCAAGGAGGACATTTTCTCCGTATTTAATTGTGGATGAATGTTACTCAGTGAAGCTTCTAGTTTGGAGGTTGCCATCGCTGAATTGGTCAAAGTAGATAATATCATTTCTCCAGCCAGATTATGCAAGTCAATCTGATCAATGGCATGAATTTGTTTAGTGTCAAAAGCAAAAACTGATGTCTTATAATCTTTTGCACTTTTGGGGATTGGAACTTTGGGTTCCAAGAAATCTAATTGAAATTGTCCCTTTTCTGTATCAAGTGCAGACATAATTTTGTGTTGGGTAGCAAAATTTTGTTTCCAGGATTTGGAATATGTGGTGGCCTTCAATGCTTTATTCTTTCTTTTAATCTCTTTGTACCTAGAAAAAATGTTTTGTTGTTCTTTACCCTAAGAAAGATATGATATAGGAGAATCTGTGGTGATTTCCTTAATCCTTGGAAAAGTAGAAGTATGAGAACATGTTAACACCATTGTTGCCTTCTCATGTGTACCTTCTCCTTGAAATGTATCTTCATGAGTATTATTCTTCTTTCTTCTCTTAAAAATTGTGAAGTCTGTCTCTTGAATTTTTGAAACTGTAGGAGACAAACTTTCTCTTCACCTCTTAGTCTATTTCTCTTGAAGAACTAGATTTTGTGAAGATGTTTGAATAACAATTTGTTCCTCTTCCTCTTGCAATGTTTTCTCTTGCCACTCCTTTTGATTTGCATATTGTTCTATTTTTGGCATGGGTGTATGTGCATAAGATGTAGTCTTCTATTTAACTCTCGACTTCAAAATAATCCCCAAGGGACCATAGGACCAGGTGAAGCTTAATTTGAGCTTCATTTGTTTTAATAGAAGATCTGTGTCCTTTGTTGTTGTTCTGGTGTTTACACTAAAAGGGCCAATCAGCGCTTTTAATTTAAATTTATATTTCTTCTTGCTGGATACAAAACAAAGATCATCCATGTTCATCATTTGTCTCATGTATTCCAATGCAAAAATCTTTATTGGTATAAATTTTGGCAACACATAGGGAGGAAGCTCACATCCATAGATCTTGATTTCTGTGTAATTATGATAGAGGTACCATTCTCCAACCTTGGTTTTCTTAGTGAGGTGAAGGATTCTTTTGATTGCAAGTGAAATTCTAGGTATAACATCACTAGTGAGAAGACACAATGTCGTATGTAAAAATTAATTTACATAATCATTGAAAGAATAATCCTCTGTGTTCTTCCTTACCATTGAAGTCTAATGAATAAAAAACTGAGGATTCCCCTGTGCATCTAATTTTTGTTGTGGAAACTTGAATCTATCTACCTGATAAAATAGAAATAAATACATAAGGACTGATTGATGCTTAAAAGAACCTTCAGTAGAAAACTTCAAAAACTGATAATGAATGTTGTCTACTAAAAACTGACTGTAATTGAAAATTGATGATGCTTTATCACCTACTGAGAATATTGATAAAAATCCCAGAATTACCTCATCAACCCACTGATCACTAGGGTAACCTAATAGATTGTAAACCACGGAAATGACTTGTCTAGACATTTATGGGAATATTTAAGAAGAGTAGGGTGGATTAGTTCTTGGTAACTCTGAATTCTCACGTAAAAACGATTCAAAAATTTTGGCTCGTTGAGAAAATGTAAGTTTTTGGTAAATCTCCATGAGATAATCTATAGAAAAAGGGTGCAGAAGGGATATAGGCTTGACCTAACGAAATTGACTTATTGACTCGGAAGTAATGATGAACAAGACTTCGTTTTGTTGGGAAATTAGGGCCCTATGATTGGGAGATATCTTAAATGACACTAGGTAACAAATTTAGGGAAGAAGTGTGTCTGGGGAAAGATGAATTGTTGTAGGAAAGAATCACATATGTTCAATTCATTGCTGACATCTAAAAACTTATGGTTTGCTCAGTTGTGGAGTTCATAAATATCGAACTCAAACTGGGTTTCAGAGATTTTATATTGCTTATCAACTAGGGAAAGTTCATCTAAATTTTCTACAAGAGGCAGCATTGGGTTTTCTACAACTAACTTGGACTTTCCTTTGGATGATGACATGATGAATTAGGAATTACCAGGAAATTGTTAATTACGAGAGTAGCAAATGACTGTGAGTTGATAAATTTGAATTGCACTTGTGTTGTTGCAAGAGAAAATGAGAGAAGGAGTATGAAGGGCATTAGAATGTTTTAAACAGATTTGAATGAATTAACTGTTTTTAGTCATGTCTTGTTAATTCACTAGAAGTTGTCAGGAAGGATTAAATTAGGTAATAGTTATTTAGTTGTTGGTGGGAGGAATTTATTAATATAATGGATATATGACATGGGTGACTGAGGGAGTGACAGATGGTAGGATGTGAATGGAGGTTGAAAGTGGTGGTGGGAGTGGAGATGAGAAAGGTGGTTTTACAGGGGGGATAGGTAGTTTATGGTTTTTGAGAGGGGCATCCTAAAATGACTGTGGGAATGACACATAGGTGAGGGTGGTAAATAAGAATCCACTTTTTAGACCCCCCTCTCCCATTAAAATTTGAAAGCACGGGGGGGGGGGGGGGGGGGGTTCTGAACATCATCCCCTTACCGTTTGATCCAGGTGGGGATGATCACCACCATTGTTTCTTGCACGATATTTGTCGGAAGCCGACAAAAGTTCAAATCAAATGCACTTTATTTACAACCTAATTAATCCTTGATTTAATATAAAAAAGTATTAAACATTAATCTAAATATAACTATGATGACATTTAAACTAGCGTGCCTACATTAGGGACTTTTCATATTTATTTTTTCATGTATATGTATACGTATACTTATACGTATACATATACATATACATATAGACATATACATATACATATACATATACATATACATATATTCCTTTTTATTCTTTTGTTTGTATTTTCATTTTTTATTTCTCTTTTCTTTTCTATATTCTTTTCTATAAAATAAATTCTTTTTCAACATAAAGGAAAATGGAAAATATAACATGGTAAAAATAAGTTACAACATTGCCTCCATCTGGGGACTGCTTCCACATGTGGGATGCAAATAAATTTCATATCCATGTGGCTTCTCCTCGGGCTATGGAGTCTTTGTTGTGAAAATCACACTTGATAGTGAAACTAAATAAAACCATAAATTTACAATTAACCATGGTAGCAAGCATTTTAATACTGAACAAAATTTTTAGGTATTTCCCATGGATTGGAAATGAAGAATATTCTCCTTCCAGGTTGTACAAGATAAAAGTGTTGTTAACCTTTACTTTTGCAATGTTGAATGGTCCCAACCAAAAATTGTCAAAATTTCCATGATTATCTCTTTCCTCTCTTTTGGTATCCCATCTTAAAACTAGATCACCTTGTCTGAAGTCTCGTTCTCTAGCCTTTCTGTCAAATAAACTTTTCATTTTATTTTGATATTGATGAAATTTGAATTGAACTTCATCTTTGTCTTGATTTAACTCAATGATTTGATTTATTCTCCTTGAAAAATCATCATCTTCCTCATATGATTGCTGCAAAAATTTAGCTACTGGAAATTCTAGTTGTCTAAGAAAAACTGTTTCAGTTCCATATACAAGTTGGAAAGGGGATTTTCCAGTAGATCTTTTGTGTGATACTTTATTTTTCCAAACTGCATATTTGAGATGACTATCCCAACTCCTCTTATGGTCTGCCAATACTTTCTTAGTGACCTTAACCATACTCTTATTTGATGATTCTGCTAATCCATTACCTTGAGGGTAATATGGTGTAGAATGATGCAAGGAAATAAGATATTTCTGACAAAACTTTATCATTTTAATGTTGATGAAGGCCTGTGAATTATCTGTAACTATTTGTTGTGGGAAGCCAAATCTAGATAGTATATTTACTTCATTGAATTTGATTACCACTGTGTCTGTTGCATTCTTAACTCAAATTGCTTCTACCCATTTGGTGAAGTAATCAATGGTAATTAATATCCATTTATGTTGATTGATAGAAACTAGAACTATTTCACATATAAAATCTAATCCCCATTATAAAAATGGTTCTTAGATTAAAACGGGAACAAGGGGAAGTGTAGCTAACCTCTGTTTTCCAGTAAATATCTGACATGGGATACAACTTCTTACCTTTGCTCCAACCTGTGAAAATAATTTGGGCCAATAGAAGCCTGCTTTGAGAATTTTATATGTAGTTTCCTTCCAAGAATAATGTCCTCCACAAATGCCTTCATGGAACTGTTCAATGACTCTTTTAGTTTCACTTCCAGTTAGGCATAATAAAAGGATATTCAAAGGATCCTTCCAATACAAATTGGCATTTGTGATACAATATTTTATAGCCTCAAGTCTAAGAGATATGGATTGTTTCCTGGCGAATTCTAGTGGATACTTCAAATCTCAAAGAAAATTCACTATGTCACTATACCAATCTGAAAGTAAAAATTTGTGATCAATATGTAGAGGAAGATGAACATGATCTGAACTCGAAGAAGGTTCTTATGGATTCTTCTCACTTGAACTTTGAGAAGGATCTTATGGATTCTCCTCATTTGAGATTTGAGAAGGTTCTTGTGGATTCCTCTCATTTGACATTTGAGAATGTTCTTGTGGATTCTTCTCAATCGACATCTTCAAAACGATGTTGATACCAAGTATCTTACAATTTGATTCAGCCAATAGTTTGGCTAAACCCTGTCCTTTCACTAATTTGGTATGCCCGATATTGAGATCAAATTCAAGTATCTTGGTTATCCACCTTCCTCTCTTTCTATCTGTATTAGGTTGTGTTAAAACAAGTTTCACTACATTATTGGGGACATAAGCAATAACATGAGAATGCAATACATAGGTTATGAATGCTTTTAGGGCTTGGACAAGGGCATAGGCTTGCTTCTCTATGATGTCATATCTCAAATTAGCATCTCTCATTTCTTTGCTAAAAAAGGGAAATGGGTTTCTCATATCCATCATCATTTTTTTGTAGTAAAACAACAACTAAGGTAGGGTTAGAGGAAAAGGAAAATATACTAAAGGGTTTTGAGTAGTCTGGACTATCTAGTACTGGTGCTTTCGAAATGGCCTTCTTAATATGTGAAAAAGAATATCTAGCATGTATTGTCCATTTTACTTCATGGTCCTTCTTAAGCATGCCAGTAATATATTTCACAATCTCAACATAATTAGGTATAAATCTTCTTAAGAAATTTATTTTTCCTAAAAATGCTTGAATTTGCTTTTTGTTTCTAAGTAAACTAACTACCTAAATTGTTGAGACTCTTTTTGGATCGATTACAACTCTTTCCTTTGAAATTATATGTCACAACAACTTTCCTTCTTTCATGGCAAAAGTGAATTTTTGGGATTTAAAGAAATCACATATTTCCTGCATCTTTCAAAAACGTTTCTCAAGTGCTTAAAGTGTTTCTCATCATAATAAAAAATGCAATTAAATCATCAAGATAAATGACAATGAATTTATTGATCTTACCAACAAATGAAAGGTCCATTGCTCTTTGACATGTAGCTTCTACATTAATGAAACCAAATGGCATTCTAGCATACATGAATGTACCCCAAGGAGTTGTAAATGTTGTATTTTCTCTATCTTTTGGACTAACCAGAATATGGTTATATCCAGAAAATCCATCTAACATTGAAATTCTATTTGAACCTAAAACTTTCTAAAGTAGTTGATCCATATTTGTTAATGGATAATTATCTTTTAAAGACAATTTGTTCAGATTCTGAAAGTCAACACACAGTCTTATTTCACCATTTTTCTTCCTAATAGGTACTGAATTTTCTATCCATTCAGAGTATCTTAAGGGAAGAATGATTTTTGCATCCAATAATTTTTTAATTTCTTTTTCAATGATTGGAATCAAGACTGGGTTTATTCTTCTTAATTTCTATTGAAATGGTTTAGCCTCAGGTTTAAGAGGAATCTTATGTTCGAAATGCCTGTCATAAGTTTTCAATTCTTCAAATGACCATGTAAATATATCTTTATAGTTTTTGAAAAGATTGATATATTTGTCTTTTATTTCTTGTGGCAATGAAGCTGATATTTTAACATTTCTAATTTAATCAGATGTATGAATATTACAGTCTTGAACACTTTCGTGATCTGAGTGTATGAATGAAGTTTTAGATACATCATTATGATCAAATAGTTTTTCTAGGGGAACTAATCCCTTTGGAATGTAATTATTTGACAACTGAATAATATCATGTTAAACAATTTTCTATTCTAAAAGTGAATTTTGATCATCTTCATTTGATTTGATTTCATTAATGTGTTCTTCTTCAACATGTAAAACAGAAAATTCATATATTACTTATAAGAATTTTTTTAACTGTTCATCATCTTCAAAAACCTGCCAGTGTTTGAGATTATCGGGAATGGAGGGCATGCAATTTACTTCAATATGGTAATGCAATTTCATAGGATCAGGAATTTTAAAGGAACGAGCAAAATTTTCCATAGCATCATCATGAATATTGTCTTCTCTTGGGATGGATCATTAGGGGAATTATTTGAGGTCTTAAATGGGCCTCCTATTGAAATTATAAAATAATAGTGAAAATAATAAAATAAGATTACATTACATCATCGAATTTTAGAGGGAAAAAAAAAAGAAAAAAAAACTATTTTTTCAACTCGTATTTTTAACTTTTCTCTCTATGGGTTTACTCAAATTTCGAGTGAAACACTCGTTGGTTGCATAATTTGATTCCTGATCCAAGGATTACCAATGTTACATGCTTTTCATGGACCCTGCTACACAAAAAATCAGAAATACATTAAAAACGTTATTACAATCAAGTTTTTTCATGTATTTTTCATTTTTTGTGTAAAAGGGTGCATCGAAAGTATGCAACATGGATACGCCTTGGAAGAGGAATTAAATTTTGCATCCAAAAAGTACTCTCACTTGAAATTTGAGTAAAATCTTAGGGAGATAAGTTGAAAAAGTAGTTTTACTATTTTATTATTTTTTTAATCTTTTTACCTTTTTACTCCAAAAATGGTAAATCATCCCCCATGGTTGACATCATCATATTGAATCCTATTGGTTCTTATAAAGTTTATTTTAGTTGTACATTTTTCTTAGGAGGCCCATTTTAGACCTCAAAATTCCTCTAATGGTGATCTTAAATGCTTAAAAAAAGTTATCTACACAATCCCAAAATTCATTTATATAAGCTCTAATCCTAGGATGCTTGGTTTGACAGAGGTTCCTTATTTCTTTGACAATTAACTCAGAATCACCAAATACAACTAAATTTTCAACTTTCAAACTTTTGGCTAACTCCAATCCTAAAATTAGGGCTTCATATTCTGCCATATTATTTGTGACCTCGAAATCTAATTTAAAATATTGGGTTGTATTTTTCTTATCAGGAGAAATTAGTAAAAATCCAACCCTTCCTCCATCTTTGGAAAATGCTCCATCAATTTTTTTTTTCCAAATGGTAGTGTTTATAATTTGAGGGGTATTGAAATTTTCTTGAATAGTGATTTGATGATTTGGAATATCATTAGCAGCTAATGTAAAGCATCAAAAATCTTGGTCAATGGCATAAATAGGATGATTAATTGCTTGATTTACTTTACAGACTGTATTAATGAATCTAACTTCTCTGTATAATCTTAAATGTTCACCTCCATAAAATGGGATTATAACATAAGACATGTCCATTTGAAGACTTCCCCCTATATTGTCACAATAAGATCTGGATAATAGCATTCCAAATTTTGGGGGAATATCTATGACAACAATATCTAAGAATATACTCTTAACAAGGATCTAAGCAAGTCTTACCACTAAATCTTTAATTAATCTGAGACAGGGTACTTTCTTAGAGTCAAAAGTGTATAGGCATGCTATGGTCTAGTGATTTGCAGTTGAAATTGATCCATGATTACTTTAGGCATTATATTATGGGAAGCACTAGAGTCTAACATGTAATTATATAACAGATAGTCATGAATTTTGATGGTGACATAGAAGGGAGGTATAGTTTCATCAATCATATATGAAGTAGGACCAAAAACAACTTGAGGTTTTCCATCCTATAAACTAATGACATCACTCTCTACATCAATACTTGAATATTGAACCCATTTAGAAACTTGATGTTTATAGCCTATATTTTTAGAGAGTTCAGATAATGGGATTGGAATTTTAACTCTTTCTAACTCCTTTTCAACATTAAAGACAACTGCACCAATTTTTCAGCAATATTATGTTCATGTATCTGATTTTGTGGTTGAATTAATGGGGTTTGTGTTTCAGATGATTTTACTTGAGGTTCATCAAAGGTAAACTCTTTGGATGGTGTACTAGGTCCTGGTCTTGGTCTAAGGTCATATCTTCTATTTGATTCAACAATTTAGAATTCAGAAAAATCTTGATACTTTGAAATTTTAGAATTTTCTTGATTTTGAATTAAAGATTGATCTTGAGTAATTGGGAATGTAACATTCTGTAATGATGGGTTTCAAAATAATTAATATCATTTCTATTGACAGGAACATTTTCTTCAAGATCTTGATCATCAATCATTAAGGGAGGTTGAATTTGATAATCAGTGTTTGGCCTTTGCAGAATTTGAGGATGGAAAGGTCTTTTATATTGAACTTGTTGTCTATTTGAAACTTGTTGAGTTGCTCTAGGTTGAGTTTCCATTTTATAGATTTTGTTAGAGATATTTCTAAGTAGGGAGTTTATTTCATCAATTTTATGATTTTCATCTTTATTCTTTGATGAGGTACCTTCTTCTCTAGCTTTCACCCTCTTTTCAGCCTTTTCCTGCCTTAGCTTTCAGTTTAGAATATGTTAATCTATTATCCTCAACTTTGATTGCATTTGTTTGCATGTCTGCTAGAGTTTTGGATTTTCTCTCACTAAGAATTACAACAAAGTAATCTTCAAATGCTTTGGAAAACCTAACCTTAGCCGCAGTTACTGGAGGTTCTCAATTAGGGGGAATTTTATTATAAAGTTTATTGAATCTCTTAATGAAATCAGGTACAAGTTCACCGAGTTTTCTTTTAAAGTCTTAAAATTCTATTAAGTGATACACAACATATCTTTTGACTCCCCATTGATTTTAGAAAATATTAATTATTTCAACCCATGTATTAATCGAATTAGATTGAAATTATCTAAATCATATCCTAACATTTCCTTCAAGGGATTGTAAAAAATATTTACTGTAGACATCCTCATGCTCAATATTCATGTTATCAGCAAAGTCTAAGGATGCAACTAAGTGATCTTCAATAGATGGCCCAATTTCTCCATTAAATCTAGGTAAGTGTTTTAAATACCTATCAAGCAAAGGATGGAGTTTGGCTGCAAGTGGAAGAATTGTTGGCTTAGGGGTCCTGACCCAGGTTTAGAGTTAATTGCACCAACCAATAAATCCCTACACTACTGGCCCTTTCGGCAACAACCCACATAGCGTAGGCTGCAGTCTCACCCGAAGCAGTATGGGGGGATGTAAGAACCAAGGTTCTGCATCTAGATATGAGTGTGATGTATTTTAGTGCCCTAGATCTGCCTTCATGTAGATCTATAAGCCCTTTAAACAACCTTTAGACCTTCGTGAAGGTCTATGATTGGTCTTTGTGGACCCTTAATAGTTGCATCATCTACTTACACGCATCAGAAAATAACCCTAGATTTGAGCTTGTGCAGATCTACTTAAGTATTTAATAAACATAACAAAATTTATCACACTCTTCACGAAAGTACTTAATATGCATTGCGTACAGTTATTAAGACTTATCCCATAGAGTTGCGCATCATTAGATCAATATTTCATAAATACATTATTCATCCACAACATATATTGCAATCATAAACAGACAGAAGTAAACAGATAAACACAGGAATTCTTCAATAATCTTCTTTATTGATCTTCTATTAGGATTTATAGACTTAAAACTACCCTGCGCACTCAACTGTAGGGGTCCCCACACTCAAATGCGAACTCTATTTAGGCCTCTGCGCACTCATCTATAGAGCCTTTCTCTTCAATCTGACCCACTTCTCTATGCTATCTTATATTGACCCATTACTACCTGATCTGCCTTAGACTCTCTAAGACATGCCTATTTATACAATCCTATGGTTTGTGGACCATGGGTGGATCTCAAAGCCGACTATCTTTACATAAACAAGCGGCTAAAACCCCGTTTTACTCCTAATCATCTATGCACTCCGCATTCACAATTCACAGAGACTTTACATAATTTACAACATGTTGGCATTATGATGCAAGTTTGGCATTATGGCATAGGTGTTGCCCTTGATGGCAATGTTCTTAGGTGGTAGATCACAGTTCAGGCAATTAGAATGGAAGAAAATAAGGTATAAGTAGGTTCCTCTCAGCAAATTCGCGTATACACGCGGTATCACTAATCAAAAAGCACGTATGCGTATGCACGCACTTTCATGCAAATAAAAGCATGTACATGTGGGAAAAGTTATGTTTAGTTCATGGTATTCAGTCCGATGCATTTGAACCTATGGTTTTGGTCGATGGGATTGCATCCAAGGTGTTGAACCCAGGTATTGGTCCCTGGTATTGGTTCTTAATGGTTTTGGACCATGGTTTGAGTAAGGCCTAGATTATAAAATGGCAAGAAGATCATTTGGAAAGTGTATCGATTTAAGAATTGAATATCTTAAGAAGAGAAAGATCTGGAAAACTGGTGATTGGTTATGGTGAATTGCTGGATCTGAATCAAGGAGGAACCTGAACGTTGCAAGACAGATAAGTTCTATTGATGGGTAAAATCTCAAAGCTTGAACAGTAGTATCTTTGTGTGATTATGAACTATTGTATTTGATGCATGAATTGATCTATGAATTTGAAAATATGGGTATAATTAATACTTGAATACTTGGAAAGGGAAATCTATCTTTCATAGATCTATATGCAGGTTTGGCATAGTGAAGGCGCGTGTACACGCAGGTTCAGTAAGTCACAGAAGCGTATATGCTGGTTGGAAGTGATACAGTTGCGTATGTACGTAGGTTTCAGTATAGTGAAGTAGTCTATGCTTTAGCTGCATCTATTTATTGCTGCAGTGTTCTAGGTTCAGAATTTGTGTCTGGTTACTATTACTAATTTCTGGTTACAACATTCTGAGAAGTGTTTTATATTGGGTTGTACAAAGGAGATTGATTGTTGCAGATATACTTGATGATTGATTGATGTAATTCATGGATCCAGTCTGAAAATTTATGAAATGTGATCCCTGGAAGAAAGAGAAGGTTGAAGCGTTCTATAGGTAGTAGCCTGTGTACTAGTACCACTGCTAGTACAAGAGTTGAAGGGGGTTGCAGCTCCCTTCCAGGAGAAGCTAGAGAATGAGAGAGGGACGTAGCCCTCAGCAGGTTGTAGCTTACGTACTGGTAAAGGACTGCACCAGTACATAATCATTGTAAAAAGAAGTTTCTAATTGAAAAAGATAGAGACATATTGCAGCAGGTGTTTTTCACCCACATTGGGTTTCCACCTTATATCTTGTGTTCTTGTGTGTGACTGTCTACACTATTTTTCTATTCCTGGTTGATGTCTATATGGTTCTGACTCACTGATTTAAGATTAACACATGAAGAATAATTCAATTACAAGTCTGTGAGTTATAATTGTTTTCTTTAACTAAAGTTGCGTATATACGCTGGTTTCTCTAACTAAAGTAGCATATACAAATCTGTGAAAGAATCAAAAAGAATTGTCTTGATAATACTGATTCACCCCCCCTCTCAGCATTATTTCCAACAATTGGTATCAGAGCAGGTCCTTTAGAAGAAGCTTCATCGCTTGAAGGAAGATCTATCATCTTGAGAAACTACGAAAAAGAAGCATCTATCAGGCCACCAATTTTTGATGGGAGCAACTTCGTCTATTGGAAGTTAAGAATCACTGCCTATCTTCAATCTCTTGGTATAGAAGTTTGGGATATTGTGGAAATAGGATACACATTTCCATCAACAACTCCTACAGATGCAGCTGGTAAGAAGCAGTATGAAACAAATGCAAAAGCTGTCAATACTCTCTTAGGAAGTCTATCTCAATCAGAATTCGTCAAGGTTATGCAGCTCAAAAGCGCAAAAGAAATATGGGACAAGATCATTCTGAGCTATGAAGGAGATGAATAGGTAAAACGAGCAAAATTACAAACTCTTAGAATTCAATATGAAAGTCTCAGAATGCATAATGATGAAAGTGTGGCTAGCTATTTCCTACATATAGATGAGATCGTAAATTGTATGAAAAACTTGGGTGAAGAAATAAAAGACGTTGTTTTGGTTGAAAAGGTTCTAAGATCTTTGTCTCCTAAGTTTGATTCAAAAGTTTCTGCCATAGAAGAAAAGCAGAATCTACAGAGCCTTACCATGTCATAGCTGCACAGAATTCTAACTGCTTACGGAATGAGAAAAGGAGGACCATCAGATAGGAGAGAAGCTGCATTCAAAGCTTCAGGAAAAGGAGATTATTATGAGTTAGGACATATGTCAGAAGAAGAGGAAGAATCAAATTTTTTCAAGAACCTTCAACGGGGAACTAGAAGATTCAAAGGTAAGCTGCCTTTCAAATGCTTTGCTTGTGGAAGAGTCAGTCATTATGCTGCAAAATGTCCTCATAAAGATAAACTAGACAAAGGTAAGGAACCTGTTAGATGGAATAGAAAACAGAATGTAAATAAGAAGAGCTATTACATGCATGAAGATAGTGATGGATTGTCAAATAGAGATGAAGATGAACAAGGTAATGATAATAGACTTTTGATGGCTTTTGAAGATGATGATTTCCTGGATGCTATAAATGAAGAAGGTCTTTATGAAGAAATTTCTAAACTTAAAGTGTGTTTAGAAGAAAAGAATATGATTATAGATACTCTAACATTCCAACTTGCTGAAAAGGATAAACACAATGAAAAGTTAGAATGTGAAATTGTGGGACTTAGAAAAGAAATAGAGAAAACAAAAGCCCTTAATCTCATATTTGCTAAAGGATCTGAAACTTTAGATGAGATTATCAAAGTGCAGCATTCTCCTCCAATCAAGATAGGTCTCGGATATTTTGAAGAAGCATCTCAAGCTCAGAAGCAAGCGCAAAAGCCATCCACCTCCAAAAGTTATCTTGATGCAGCAAGGAGAAGTGAACAAGTTGACAATTGACAGCAAAAGCATAATTTAGATTACCAGGTAAATCAAGGACCATTTACTTCAAGGATGAATAGATATTACCAAGTAAATTGGGGGTATTCTACTTCAAGGATGAACAGAAACTTCAATTGATCATAGGTAAATCATTCTGGCTCAAGAATGGGTGTCAATGGAAACCACAATTGATCGGTTGGTAGGTTTGATAATCGCCAGAATTTCTTCAATGACCAATGTTTCTCTTGTCATAACTTTGGTCATAAAGTTGCTCAATGTGTTGCCTACAATACCATCATGACTAGGGAAGCTAAAAAACAAAGAAGTATGACTGGGATCATGAAAAGGACCTACAATAATTTCTCTGCTCTTGAAAATGAAATAGAATGTTCTATTTGTAACAATTTCAGTCATGAAGATTCTGAATGCAAGAGCAGGTTTCGGAAAACAACTTAGAAGGATCCAGCTTCATTGAATCCCAAAACATGGAAAAAGAAAGAACCACAACCAAAAAGATGTGGGATAGCCTTATATGCAGAAGGACAGGAAAATCAATGGTACATTGACAGTGGATGCTCAAAACATATGACAGGTGATAAAGAAAAACTTCAGCCATATACCGCCTTAGAAAGGGAAAAGAAGGTCTCATTTGGAAATGACACCCCTACATTCATAAAAGGTAAAGGTTCTGCTCAGTTGAAAAAGAAAGTCAAAGCTGGAAATGCTATGTATGTTGATGGCTTAAAGCATAATCTATTGAGTGTTAGTCAAATGTGCGATCAAGGAACTGAGGTAATATTTAGATCAAATGAATGTATTGTTCGTGAGCTTGACACAGGAAAAACAACGATCAAAGGCAAAAGAACTCCAAATAATTTATACACATTCAAAGAAGGAGAACAACAATGCTATCTAAGCAAGAATGATGAACATTGGCTATGGCACAGAAGATTGGGGCATCTTAGCTTCTCCTAGATAAGGAAAGCATGCAAATATCAGGCGGTTCGTGATCTTCCTGATCAAAATTCCAGACAATACTATATGCCTATCATGTCAAGTTGGTAAGCAAACCAGAACTAATTTTCCTGAGAAGGAAGGATCAGCTAGTAGGCCACTTGAACTTGTTCACACCGATATATGTGGCCCAACCAGGAAGAGGTCACCTCGAGGAGAAGAATACTTCATATTGTTCATTGATGACTTTTCAAGGATGTGTTGGATAGGACTCATGAAGTATAAATATGAAGCCTTTGAAAAGTTCAAGTCATTCAAAGCTTTGGTTGAAAACGATTCAGATCGCAGAATCAAATGCCTCAAATCCGATGGAGGAGGGGAATTTACTTTAGATGAATTCTTCGATTTTTGTGAAGAACATGGAATAAGAAGGGAATTCTCAGCTGCAAGGACTCCTCAGCAAAATGGAGTAGTGGAAAGGATGAACAAAACAATTCAACAAATGGATCGTGCTATGCTTGATGAGTCTAAAACTCCTGTAACCTTCTGGGGTGAAGCCGCATTTTTCGCTGTTACTATACTCAACAAGACAAACATCCGAGTAAACAACGCTCGGACTCATGAACTTTGGTATGGTAAGACTCCCACGGTAAAATACTTCAAAATGTTTGGAAGAAAATGCTACATTAAAAGGACTAATAAAAATCTTGGTAAGTTTGAACCTAGAGCAGATGAAGGGATTTTACTTGGCTACTCTCCCCACAGCAAAGATTACAAATGTTACAATAAAAGGCTTGGAAAAATTGTTGAAAGCATTGATGTAGTTGTTGATGAAGAAGGAAGCACTCCTAGATAGGTAAAATCTAAAGAATTTGAAGATGACGAAGACTATCTGTCAACATCAAACCAAATTCATGACGAAGAAGAAACCCATGAGGCACCAGAAGAACAGATAAGGATTGAAGAGAAGAATCCATCCAGATACGTTCAGAAGAATCATCCGGTATCTCAAATTTTGGGGCAGAAAGAGGCAGGTGTACAAACAAGAAGAACCATTTTAGAAGCTTCAAGCTATCTAGCATTGCTCTCCTCCACTGAACCGCAAAATGTAAGAGAGGCTTGCAAAGATGAATGTTGGGTCAAGGCCATGGACGAAGAACTCGAGCAGATTGAAAAGAATAACACTTGGGAGTTGGTTCCTAGACCAAAAGATAAGAATGTCATAGGGACAAAATGGATTTTCAAAAATAAGCTAAATGAAAATGGAGATGTGATGAGAAACAAGGAAAGACTTGTGTGTAAAGGGTATGCACAACAAGAAGGCATAGACTTTGAAGAAACTTTTGCACCAGTTGCCAGACTTGAGGCTATAAGAATGTTCCTTGCTCTCTCTAACTTTCAGAAGTTCAAAGTATTTCAGATGGACGTAAAATCTGCCTTTCTGAATGGAGACTTGGATGAAGAAGTATACATTGAGCAACCAAATGGGTTTATCCTTGGAAATGATCCAAAACTTGTATGTAGACTCAAAAAGGCTCTCTATGGTCTTAAACAGACCCCAAGGGCTTGGTACTATCGGTTGGATAAGTATATCCATCAACAAGGTTTTGTAAAAGGATCAACAGATAACAATCTATATGTAAAAATTGACAATGATAAGTTGCTAATACTTGTTGTATGTGTTGACGATATCATTTTTCGTAGCAATGAGGAAGACATGAGTCAAAACTCTGCCTTGGTGATGCAAAAAGAATTTGAAATGTCCCTACTTGGTGAGCTCACATATTTTCTTGGTTTGCAAGTCCAACAAAACAAAGACAACATTTTTCTATCACAAACCAAGTATCTCAAGCAAATCTTGAAGAAATATGGGATGGAGGATTCAAAGCCAGTATGTACCCCTATTGTAACAGGATGCAGTCTTAGTGAAAATAATGAATCAGCAATAGTTCATCAACCAACCTATAGACCTATGATTGGTAGTCTGCTCTATCTAACAGGTACCTGACTAGACATTATGCATGCAGTGGGAATAGTTGGAAGGTTTCAGGCAAACCCAAAAGAAACTCATCTTCAAGAAATAAAGAGAATTTTCAAGTATCTTCAAGGAACTCAAAACTATGGCCTATGGTATCCTAGAGGTACAGATCTCACACTTCATGCATATACAGATGCAGATTGGGCAGGAAGCGTGGATGATAGAAAAAGCACTAGTGGTGGTGCATTCTTTATGGGGCCTAGATTAGTATCTTGGTTCAACAAGAAAAAGAGTTCAATTGCTCTATCTACAGCTAAAGCAGAATATGTAGCTGTTACATCTTACTGCACACAACTCCTTTGGATGATGCAAACATTGCAAGACATGCAAATTACTTGTACTCCACCTATCTCTATATTTTGTGATAATACAAGTGCAATCAGTATTTCAAAGAATCCTGTCATGCATTCAAAGACTAAGCACATACCTATCAAGTATCATTTTCTCCAGGAAAAAGTGCTTGAACAAAAGGTTAAATTGGAGTATGTTCCCTCTAACGAACAAGTTGTTGATATACTCACCAAACCACTACCCAGGGAGACATTTGAATACCTCAGACAAAAGTTGGGAGTAGTTGATACATCATCTTGTTGTTGAATCTTGTCTGGTTCAGAGAAAATTGGTTGTACGCGAGTTTCATGAGAAGGATTCACGTACATACGTCGGTCTCTGTGGGTACAGTCGCGTATATGTTGGTTTGAAGACAAGTAGTGGGCCAGGACTCAGGATGAAAAGAGTCTGATATGGGTCTGACAGAGACCATCTGGCATAGGTTTAGGGGGAGCATATATTCTTCTAATAATGTATTTTTGGCATTACCTTAGAAGATCCTGGTTCACTTTCATAGTTGTTTTTATGGAATAGGTGCAGAGGGAAAGCATGGTTTCTAGTCTGAATGGTGATTGACAGATGCTGCTGATGATAGTTGTTTAGTCTCTATGTCATGTATTTCTTTTCTTATCAAGGTCATGTAACGGCCCTTCTTGGTTTCCCCACTATGCCTGGGATGAATGATGTAATGTTCTTGTTTTATCTTGGTGTATCCCCACTTTAGTAGGTAGATGATTCAATCCCCACTTGGTTGAGAAATGGATATATGTATGAGTCTTTATAATGTATAAAGTCATGTTTCTTTTGTAGAACATCTTCTTGCAGACCTTGCCTATAGTAAGGGGGATTTTGGACAGCACAGTAGAACAAGAACTCAGGGGGAGCATAACCCTTTTCCCTTGATGTCAAAGGGGGAGAATGACTTTGAATATTGGAAGGTTGCCATCAAGTTCAAAGGGGGAGATTGTTGGCATTATGACACAAGTTTGGCACTATGGCACAGGTGTTTTCCTTGATGGAAACGTTCTCAAGTGGCAGATCATAGTTCAGGCAATCAGAATGGAAGAAAATAAGGTATACGCAGGTTCCTCTCAGCAAAGTTGCGTATACACGCGGTATCACCGATCAAAAAGCGCTTATGCGTATGCACGCACTTTCATGCAAAGAAAAGTGCGTACATGTGTGAAAAATTATGTTTGTTTCATGGTATTTAGTCCGACGTATTTGAACCTATGGTTTTGGTCCGTGGTATTGCATCCAAGGTGTTGAACCCAGGTATTGGGTTCCTGGTATTGGTTCTTAATGGTTTTGGACCATGGTTTGTGTAAGGCCTAGAATATAAAAGGGAAGGAGATCATTTGGCAAGAGTATCGATTCAAGTATTGAATATCTAAAGAAGAGTAAGATTGGGAACACTGTGATTGGTTTATGGTGCATTGCTGAATCTGATCCAAGGAAGAACTTGAGTGCTAAAAGATGGATAAGTTCTATTGATGAATCAAGACCTTAAGGCTTGAATGGTAGTATCATTGTATGGTTTTTGATCTGTTATATTTGGCGCATGATTAAATCTCTAAATCTGATAAACTAGGTATAATTGATGCCTGAAACTTGAAAAGAAGAAAAATTGCCTTATATAGATCTGTACGCAGGTTCGGAGTGGCATAAGCGCGTATACACGCAAGTTCAGCAACTGAAGAAAGCGTATACGCTGGTTGACTTTGATACAGCTGCGTATGTACGCAGGTTTATGCATAGTGAAGTAGCGTACGTCTCTTGAAATATGTTCTAGCTGCTTCTGTGGAGTACTGCATTGTTCTGGATTCAGCATTGGTGTTTGGTTACTGGTATTACAGCATTTTGAGAAGAGTTTGATTGATTCTATATTGGGTTGTACAAAGGAGATTGATTGTCGCAGATATACTTGATGTTTGATTGATGTTATTCATGGATCCAGTTTGAAAATTGATGAAACGTGGTCCCTGGAAGAAAGAGAAGGTTGAAGCCTTCTGCAGGTAGCAGCCTGCGTACTAGTACCACTGCTAGTACAAGAGCTAAATGGGGTTGTAGCTCCCTTCAAGGAGAAGCTGGAGAATGAGAGAGAGGGTTGTAGCACTCTGCAGGTTTTAGCCTGTGTACTGGTAAAGGACTGCACCAGTACAAAATCTTTGCAAAAAGAAGTTTCTAATTGAAAGGACATAGAGACATATTGCAGAAGGTGGTTTTCACCCACATTGGGTTTCCACCTTATATCTTGTGTTCTTATGTGTGACTGTCTGCAATATTTTCTATTCCTGGTTGATGTCTATATCGTTCTAACTCACTGATTTAAGATTAACACCTGAAGAATAATTTAATTACAAGTCTATGAGTTATACGTTGTTTTCCTTAACTAAAGTTGTGTATATACGCTGGTTTCTCTAACTAAAGTAGCGTATACAAATCTGTGGTTGAATTGAAAAATAGTTGACTTGATAATACTGATTCACCCCCCTCTCAGTATTATTTCCAATAGTATTCGGGAATTACGATGCCATTGATGTGAACATCGACTACAGGGCTTCCAGGGTCTAGATATTTCAGACGGATTACCTACCCCAACATTAGGTCGGACAGTTGTCCTATTACATTAACAGTTGGAGCATCTCTCTTGTGCCTGCCTGGGTGCCTGAAACACTTCTCTTTGATCATCTTATTGTATATAGGCAAATCCTTTATGGCTTGGAGAAGTGGTATCTTTACACATAATTGTTTCAATTCTCCCAACAATTCAGTTTCATCTGGGGTTGACTGTGTTGTTCCAGTTAATCTCTCAAGAAAAGGTGGAATGGCTTTTGGTTCACTTTCCTATTTTTCTTCCTCGTCCTCCTTAGGGGGAGGTTGGTTATCTGGGAGAACCTTCCCAGATAGTAGGTTAATCTTCTAAATTTCCACAGCATAGGTCAGGCATGATGTTTCCCCACTATATACCTGCTGGGCCTATCTGCTATTCAGGTTCGGGGTCGGTTGAGCAAGTATTTTGGGTTGCCTTGATGGAGCAGGAGGAAATGGTTGTGGTTGAGTAGGTGGTGGAGGAAAAAGAGTGGGAGGAGAGTTGTACTAGGGCCTCCACCCCTGATGAGGCGCATTCTGCTAAGGTTGTGGCTGAGCATAAGAGTGAAAAGAATGAGCAGCTGGTTGAGCATGGTATTGAGATGGATATGACCAAGGAGGGGGTGTGGATCGAGAAGGATGAGCAGGGGGGCCCCAAGAAGGCATGGAAGTGGCTTGATTGGGGTTGTAATATGTCTGAGATGTCCCTTGCATTCCCTGCTAGTAAGGTCTGGGCCCATGTGGCCTCCATTGGTTCATGAAATAAAGTGGTTCAGTGGCTCCTTTGCCCCCTAGTATGTAGCTTTAAATCTGGGCAAGGAAGGGCACTGATTCGTAGAATGGTCTTCTTCACATACTAAACACACTTCTATAGAGTTCAATGGACACTCGTTCCTAGGATGCCTTTTGGTGCACCTAGGACAAAAAATGGCCAAACTCCTCTCTGCTTCCTCTTGCTTTCTTTTGATATGCAAGGTATCCATTTGCATGGCAAGAGTATGCCTCATGCACCAGTATTGTAGAAATAATGTTGCAAATCCTGGGGCTTCCTACTTTACTTTTATCAACTCGGTAGTTCGTAACAAACTTGGAAGCGACGGTGTTGTATGCACAGGTACTAGCTCTTACTGCAGGCTATCACTTGGTCAGTTGGCACAAGATCACTAGGAGCTTAAGCCAACTTCTATGAATTTTCAGAAGAAGCTTTTAACTATGATGAAAGAAAGCTAACTCTACAAATGCTATTCTATTTGCAGAAAGAGAAGGAAAACTGAAATGTAATGCAAACCCTAGCAAACCCTAGCGAACCCTAATTTACCTACGAACCCTACTTTTGCATAAAAAGAGATGAAAACTGATGAAATGAGTGCCATTGACTATTGAAAAGGTAAGTTGCATTTATTCAAACTACTTCTGAAAAGAAATGAGAAGAAAACATATTTTTATACTTTTGAGTGTTTTTATGTGAAATTATTATGCTTGTGATTTATCTGGTTGTGATTGTGCAGAGGTTTGGTGGCGAAGGAAGATGGATTTGGCTTTTGCAGAAGTGGAAAAAGGTGTGGAGAGGTCCTATGAAGCCCCTAGTACCCTTCTGAAGACTTCTATTGCAATCGGATTTCGAAAAGCCACTTACAGGAAATTTTACAAGAAGCTGTAGGGGATCTACAGGAGGATCTATAGGAAGAGGCCGAGAGCTATTTTTGGAGTTTTGAAGGTGGAAAACTGATGGGAAAAGGTAACTGAAGGCTAGATGAAGGTGTTGAGGTGCCTATAACTTTTCAAGGAAGATCAAGAATGAACATGATGGTTGGATTTGTTCAAATGACGAAAGGAAAGCTTATGGAGAAAAACGCAGAAATTAGGGCAGATTGGCAAAATGTTGCAAATGACTTGGGAAATCTATGAGAAGTGTGTTGGTGCTGGATTTTTTATGGATGTATGGTGAGTTGAGGTGTCCTCCAAGATATTTTCACATCTACTTACAAAAATTGATCAAAGAAATAACTAACTATACTATGAAAACAAAAATTTCTCTAGCTTGACCTAATTTCTAACCTACAAACAGAAAATCTTGAATCCAGCCCTTAAGGACATTGTCAAAGAAGAACTGCAAAATTTACTGGATGCAGGAGTCATCTACCCTATCTCTGACAACGAATGGATCACTCCTTTGGTGCTAATGTTAAAGAAAAATGGGAAGTGGAGAATCTGTGTTGATTATTGGGAACTAAAGAAGGCCACCAAGAAGGACCATTTTCCTTTTCCTTTCATAGATCAAGTGTTAGATGGCCTGGAAGGGAAGAAGTTTTTCTCCTTCCTAGATGGGTTTAGTGGGTACAACCATATCCAAATCAGTCTGAAAGACCAAGATAAGACCACTTTCACTTGTCCTTGGGGTACCTTTGCATATCGAGTCCTTCCTTTTGGGTTTTGCAATGCTCCCACCACTTTCCAAAGAGTAGTATTGAGTATATTTGCTGAACTGGTTCATGATGCAGTGAAAATCTATATGGATGAATTTACCCGTTATGGTTCTAACTCCCAAGAAGCTTTGGCTAACCTAGGAAAAGTTTTGGACAACTGTATTGAAATGAACCTGTCCCTCAGTCCTGAAAAATGTGAATTCCTGATTACTGAAGGGGCCGTGCTAGGTCAAGCAATCTCTAAGCAAGGATTATAGGTGGACCCCAACAAAATTGCCATCATCCAAAGGCTCCCAACTCCTCAAAATGTAAGAGATGTTTGAAGTTTCCTAGGTTTAGCAGGGTACTATAGAAGATTCATTAAGGATTCTAGTAAGCTAGCCTCTCCATTGTTTGGTATTTTGGGAAAAGATGTTGAGTTCATATGGACTGACAACTGTCAAGAGGCTCTGGATACCTTGAAAACTAAACTGGTGACTACCCCAATTTTGAGAGGTCCAAACTGGGCCCTACCTTTCCACATTCATACAGATGCCTCGAACAAAGCGATAGGAGCATCCTTAGGGAAAATTGATGAGAATATGCCTTATGCCATATGTTTTGTAAGTAAAAACTTATCGAAGGCAGAACTAAACTACATTGTAATCGAAAAGGAGCTCCTAGTTGTACTCCATTCCCTAAATAAGTTTAGACACTACATCACCAGCTATCAAACATTTGTACACACTAATCATGTTGCAATTAGGTATTTAATGAACAAAACAGATGTAAATGCTCGTATTATTGGATGGTTGCTTTTATTCTAGCAATTTTACTTAACCATTGTTGATAAGTTGGTAAAGAAAATATTGTTGTTGATTTTTTGTCTAGACTAGATCTGCCTGCAGGTGAAGAAGGAATGGTGGATGATCAAATTCCAGATGAACACCTATTTGTTATCTCAGTACTCTCTCCATGGTTTACTGATATAGGAAATTACTTGGTTTCAACACAGTTCCCGCCACACCTGTCCTCAAGAGAGAAGACAAAGATTGTGAGGAAAAGTGCCCCTTTCACCTAGATTGGGAACAATCTCTTCAAACATGGCCAAGATTAGGTTTTGAGGTGATGTGTTAAGGAGGAGGAAGTTTTTGAAATTCTCCTAACCTGTCATGATGGGCCCTGTGGGGGCCATTTTGCAGCAAAGAGGACTGCCTTCAAAATATTACAAGCAAGTTACTATTGGCCCACTCTTCATCAAGATGTAAGGAGATATATCAGCCAATGTGACCGATGTCAAAGGATGGGGAAACCGACTCCAAGGGATGAGATGCCCTTGCAACCTCAAGTGACTTTCGAGCCATTTGAGAAGTGGGGCATGGACTTTGTGGATCCTAACAAACCTCCTTCAAACCAGAAATCTTACATCATTGTGTGCACAGATTATCTGACAAAATGGGAAAAGACAAAGGAGATCAAGGCAGCAACAAAAGAAAACATAGCTGAGTTTTTGAGAGAGAATATATTCTACAAGTTTGGATATCCACAAGAATTAGTCACAGATCAAGGGAGTCAATTTACCTCCAATCTGATTGAAGATCTGCTCACACATCAAAAAATTAAGCACAAAACTTCCACCCCTTATCATCCACATGCAAATGGAGAGGTGGAAGTCACTAATAGATCTTTGGAAGGAATTTTGACCAAGGTAGTGAGCAGCAGAAAAAAATATTTGGCAGATCGATTGGTTGAGGCCACCTAGGCCTACAACACCACCTGGAAGACCACCACGGGGTTCACACCCTATGAGCTGGCCTACGAGAAGAAGGTTTTGCTATTAATAGAATTTGAATATAACACACTAAGGATGGCAGCTCAACTGGACCTAGATCTCAGCCATGCACAAATGGAAAGGTTACTTCAGCTAAATGGATTGGATGAACAAAGATTGCAGGCCCTTCTCCACTCAGAGGTGGTCCATCTTCAAAGGAAAATATGGCATGACATACACCTCAAAGAGAAACAATTCCAAGAAGGAGATTGGGCACTGCTATGTGATTCAAGGTATAAATATTTCAAGGGAAAACTGAGGACAAGATGGCTGGGACCGTACACAGTAGAAAGGTGCAATGACAATGGTTCAGTTCTGATCAGGACCATCGATGAAGAAGCCATCCACATGCTTGTTAATGGGCATAGGTTGAAAATATACAGGAAGCCCCTCTCCAAGCAAGAATTCATTGAGAATCTGAGTAAAACAGCATTGGTAGTGGAGCAAGTCTCTGACTCCACTCCACCCACACCCTAATCAAAAAAAAAAAAAAACAGAAAATAAAAACAAGGAAAATAAAATATCCTTGGGTGAAAACCTCCCTTGGAGGCGCACAGGGCAGACAGTGAGGGTGAAAACCTCCTAGAGGCACCCCAACTGTCTCAAAAAAAAGAAAAAAGAAAAAAACAGAGAAAAAGAAAGAAATAAGAAAAAACAGGAACAAAAAAAAGTAACTTATTTTGAATACTTTGCAAGTTGCAGGAGGGCCACAGAAGAAAAGGGATATGGTCAAGCCAAATACACCTATGATAGATCATTTCTCCATCACTATTGTCTTTCTCTAGTCCCTGGTCTCACCTATTCTAGAAATTATGCATCCTACAGGAGGATTTGTGCATTCTACAGGAGGCTCCTGTAGAAATCACAAAGAGTTCAAAATCAAATCCAAAAAAGGATCAAAAGGCTAAAAACTTGTTCAGAAGACCTATGGACCCCCATACCACCATTCACCCTCCTAACTCTCCATTCTACACCTTCACCACTACATTTCCACTCACTTCTTTCTTCCCTGCACAAAAAACACAAAAATATTGTTTCTTTTGTTTAAAAAAAAATAAAAAATAAACAATAGCATCCTTAAATTATCATTTACCTAGTGCATACCAGTTGTTTTTCAACAACTAATAGAACCTTCCTCAACTATTTCTCCAGTCCCTGCTCAAGCCTCAGCCAAAAGTCTTAGAGGGAGAAGCAGTTACAAGAAATCCTGCAAGATTCCTGTAACAGCTGATCCCCTTAAAAATAAAGCTCCAGAGGTAGGGTCAGTTCAGCCACAGATGATAAAACACGCAAGGAACCATTCCTGATTAAAGATGACTAGCATGAGGTAGCCAAGCCACCAATTCAGAAGCCACGGGTGCCAGCAGTAGCAATCCATGAATAGAACACCAAAGTCTGAGCATGTAACAACACGGTAGCGACTAACAGGTAAGTGACTAAACGTGTTCCTCTGTTGCATGAGTATACTTTAGCAACTGCATGGATTAGTGAGATGGTTGTGATGTAAACGAGATCGGTGGCCAGCTAACTAGCCACCCTCGTCTAGTTCAAACAACACGCCTCGTCCAGTTCAAACAGCACACCTCGTCCAGTTCAAACAACACTCAATGGGTGTAATCTACACGTGTGTTCAGTCAACTCAAGAAGAAAACTCAAAACAGGTAGTGGTGGCGGTATATAATGGGAATGATGGAAGTGATTGCGAGTAGGTGGCATGAAGATTCATAATGGCACTGAAATAGGGACCAACGGTCCGGATGGGGATAACATACCCTTCCTGCCACCTCACCTCGTCACCGCAGAACACTCCAGTAAGCTTAAGTATGCTGCAGTCAATTGCCTCCACCACCTTTTTTTTCATTGTATCGACGAGCTCTCGGCTATAGCAACCTACCTACCACCTTCAAAACCTCGAAATAGTCTCTCTCTGTCAGTTTCAAAACTCTTCTGCTTATCAGGCTCTACAAGAGCATTATCGCACTCTACAAGAGCGGAAACATAGTCCTACAGGAGCCCTTCTATAGGAGGGCCAGTGAGCAGCATCGCAGAGGAAAATTCGGGATTTTGTGGCAAATTCGAGCTTGAAAAGGTAGGCTCAGTAAAACCCACTCTGCATTTTCATATATATACAAAACGTGGTGGAATTTGAAGCAAAGTATTGAGTTGAAAAGAAGGGAAAAGTAAGAACAGATTCTGCCTGTGGTTTTAAAAAATATATATATATACAGTTTCTCCATTTACTCTCTACACTAAAATACTATCTCTTTCTCCTCTGTGGTATTCTCCTATGTAAAGAAATGATGCAACTCTAGAAACTTAAGCCTGTAAAAACTAAATTTGCATTGGTACTCTGCTCATTTTGTGAAAAGAAAAAACATTGTTCTGTATACTCTCTGTTTTTTTTAAAGAGATTGTTTCCCTCAAATAGACCGAGAAGTAAATTAAGTTTGAGAACAGAGTTTGATGAGAAATAAACAGAGGAATTTTTATTGTCTTTAAAACCTCACTCAAAAACCCATGCCACAGTCAGTTTCAGGGGTCTAACCATAGAACTTACACCAGAGTTCATCAGCAGGATTACAAGTCTCCCACTTGGACTACCATGGAGCAAAGAAGAAAAACCACTGGGCCAAGTGGCCAAGAAGACCTTTTTCCAACCTGATGAACATTCTGTGGAGGATAAGAATGGCATCAGGAGGACAAGTATAACTTATCCATGGGGTGAGGTCAGCTATCATATCATGAAGTATATCTCCTGTGCAAGAAGATACAACATAATTTATGGGTATCATTTCAGACTATTACATGAACTAAGATATGGCATGGACCTTCATGCATCCAAAAAACTCAGTCTTCCATATTTTCTCCTCCAATCCTTAATAAAGTCTAGCACCAAACTGAAGGCAGGGGTTCCAGACCAACTGGCGCACCATGGGATCATTAAATTGTTGGCTAAGGGTGCCCTCCACACTTACACAATCCCCATAACTTGGGATATTTTCAGGAACATGACTAAAGAGGATGATATAAAAACTCTCACTGATGACCTTAGTCCATCTGGAAGTGAAGAGGAGGAATAGAAAGAGGAAGCTAAGAAGAAGACAGAGTCAAAAGCATAAAAAAGGAAAACCACAGTAGAGAAAAAGAAGAGGACAAGAACTAAAAAGAAAAATCCTAAGACAGTGCAGAAAAAGGTTGCCACAGGGAAGGTAGAAACTAAGCAAGCAGAGGAGAAAACAACACCAGAGACAACAGAAACAAAATCAAAGATAGCAGAAACAGGAAAAACAACAGATGAAAAAGAAGAAGCACAGCAAGAAGAAGTGTCTCCTGAGACACTAGCAAGAGAAGCAGCAGTTGTTCTTGCTGCACTTAGTACTCCAGGCAAGCCCAAAGGGAAAAGGAAGAGACAACCATCTATGTACTTCAAGGCTCGAAAGAGCACCAGAATAAAGATGACGAAGCCTCAACCACCTTCAAAGGAGCCCATCATCATCGAGGATATCCCTACTGCAACAAAGGAGGAATCTCCCTCCAAAACCCCCATCACTTACGAAATAGGGATTCCTAAGACCTCTACTTGGAAATAAAGGATCAAACTAATGGACTCTAAAACAGTCCTACAACACAGACCTCTCTATAGGAGACATTGGCAAAGCTCCAAGAGACTGAAAAACTTGGACATAAGGCAGAAGAATAGACCAAGGAGGAAGACAAGGCAAAAGAGATACCAGAGCCTGAACCTCAGCCTAACTTAGGCTCCTACTACAACCTCCTAAAAGGGGGGAAAATCATCCCACAAAATTTTGTAGTCCCTCTTTTCTTCGAGCTATCAAAGGAAAGAGTCAGGACCCATACATGGATGAAAATTGCAAAATCAAAAGGGGTGGAAGACATTGGGCACATGGAAAAAAAATTGAGGGAGATGGGCAAAGAATTGAGCATGGTCAGGCATACAGAAAGCATCAGAAGAGCTCAATTAGAGATAGAAAATGAAATGTTGAAGAAGTAGCTGCAAGAAAGGGAACCTCAAGGAGGAAATGAACTATCAATCTTAAAGAAACAGCAACAGGAAGAGGAACCCCATGCAGACAATGAGATAGTAATGAGATAGCAACAGGAAAGGGACTACCAAGCAGAAAATGAGGTGTTGATCTTGATAAGGCAGCTACAAGAAAAGGAAGCCCAATTAGCCTGCGTGGCCAGCTGGGCTATGGAAGCATTACGGTGTAGGCAACCAGCCAAATCATATGCAGTGTACCTCAAGGATCAGTGGCTCCAATTTCAAATCAAGACACTGGGTCAAAGAGGAACAATACCTTTTCAGGATTATGGCTAATTCATGCATCTATGTGATCACAATTCAACTGAGGATAAAGTGAAGCTAGCAGAGTTTTACTTGCACAACATGGCACTTACTGATATGAATTTATGGGATCCAAATGCTGCGTTAGGAGACTTGCAGTTTATGGCCATGGCATCTTGGATGAGCCATGAAGAGAAAAGGGCAGTAGAAATCTAGAAAATAATGGCAAAAGAGCTGAATGAACCCCTGATGATTAGATCGTAACCAGCAGAACCCATGGCTCTCATCTATGCCCACCAACACCTTGCAGCTAATCCTCAAGTTGTCCCATACTATGTTGATAAGTAGGCCCACACTATTGCTCATTTCGAGGACATGGAGAGATTGTTTGGAGATGACTACATTCATGCATGCATGAGAAGGTGGAATACATTGCCACACAGCCTACGGATTAGGGAGTATCACCCCCCAAACAAGATGAGGGAAGACATGAGGAGAGTGACATTGTATAAGCACTCTATGCAAAGTTTGAAGGCCAATTGGATTGGCCTCAGATTCAGTCCTCCACTGCTGCTAGGATTGCTAGAAGGAGTAAAAGAGGAGGAAGAACAAAAACAGTGGGAAGAGGTGGATAGAAAGGTAGGTTTCCATGATAAAGAGGAATATATCACATTAGAGGCATGGGATGTCAGGGAATCTGTCAGAGCCATCAAGGATGAAGAGCTAGACTAGTTGCTTAGAGGATGAGCAACCCATTTAGTAGGGGGTGATGATGAGCCCCAGAAATGGGTAATTATAAGGGCTCATTTTTCCTCTTAATTCGACTTAATCCACCATTCTCATTAGTCTATTTCATGTTTTTGAATATATTTATGCTAATAGAGTGAATTTGGTTAGTCATTTGGCCATGTAGTCTAATGTGTGCTTTATGCAGATTTTTTGGTCAATTTTGGACAAAGTCAAGGGATTTATGAGCAAATGGTAGCCAAGACTCAAGGAAAACAGGGAAGAGGATTTTTAGGGGGTTTCCCCTTCATTTATGACCCCTTTCCTCGAATCCTCCATCAGCAACTTGGAGCACAAAGGTCCACATTGATGCATCCAAGGGACAACCGAGCAAGTAAAGAAGGATTGTTGTTTATCTCCAGTTCTAGAAGCCGAGTTCCTTGATTTTAGGAGGACTATTGGAGGACTCCATTTGTATAAATAAGGGGGCTTAGAGCCTTAGTAGGTTAGCTAGTCATTAGTAGAATTTTTTTACTTTTGTGCAGCGCTTGTTCAACTTATTTTCGAGTTCCTTTTGAGAATAGTTCATGTAATGTGACTATTATTTTTTATAATGAAGTTAAAATAGTTTTTGAGCCAGCAATGATGTCTTTCAGAGGGCTGAAGCTCTTAGGTTAGGGCCCAACCCAAGAAGCCCAACACCTCCTACTTTGTACTTATATGTTTTTGCTTCAGTTCATGAGTTAATCTCTGTTACATAGATTCATTTTACTTTGTTAGATTAGGTTGCTTTTGATGGGTTGCATAGATGTTTTGTGTTTCAGTTGCTCAAGTAGGTTACTGCAGTGACAAAATAAGATTCGAAAAGGCCAACAGCAGGCCCTGATCTCCTTTCTCCCTTTCTGGGACTATGATTTGAGGTTAAGGCACTACTACTGCCACCAAAAACACAGTTTTTCTCTTCCATGCGACTGTTAGTGCGATGACTTGATTTGGAAAGATTGATATGTTGATTCAAATTCAATTGTCTAGATCATTTCTTTCTCTTTTCCGATAGATCTCTTTGCATGCTCTTCTGTTCAAAGGTTACTATTCAGCATTTTCTGTTTGTAGGTTAGAAATTACGTCAAGCTAGAGAAATTTTTGTTTTCATAGTATAGTTAGTTCTTTCTTTGATCAGTTTTTGTAAGTAGATGTGTAGATCTCTTGCAGGACACCTTAGCTCAACATGTATCCATAAAACATCTAGCACCAGCTCACTTCTCATAGATTTCCCAAGTCATTCGCAACATTTCACCAATCAGCCCTAATTTCTGTGTTTTTCTCCATAATCTTTCCTTTCATCATTTGAACAAATCCAACCATCATGTTCATTCTTTATCTTCCTTGACAAGTTCTAGGCACCTCAACACCTTCATCTAGCCTTCAGTTACCCTTTTCCATCATTTTTCCACCTTCAAAACTCCAAAAATAGCTCTCAACCTCCTCCTGTAGATCCTCCTGTAGTTCCCCTGCAGCCTCCTGTAGATCCTCCTGTAGATCCCCTGCAGCCTCCTGTAGAATTTCCTGTAAGTGCTTTTTCAAAATATTATTGCAATGGAAGTCTTCAGAAGGGTACTAGGGGATTCTTAGGACCTCTCCACACCTTCATCCACCTTTGCAAAATCCAACTCCATCTTCCTTCGCCACCAAACCTCTACACAATCACAACCAGATAAATCACAAACATAATAATTTCACATAAAAACACTCAAAAGTACAAAAAAATGTTTTCTTCTCATTTCTTTTCAGAAGTAGCTTCAATAAATGAAATTTACCTTTTCAATTGTCAATGGCACTCATTTCATTAGTTTTCATCTCTTTTCCTGCAAAAGTAGGGTTAGTAGGTAAATTAGGGTTTGCTAGGGTTTGCGTAACATTTCATTTTTCCTTATCTTTCTGCAAATAGAATAGCCTCTGTAGAGTTAGCTTTCTTTCATCATAGTTAAAAGATTCTTCTAAGAATTCATAGAAATTGGCTTAAGCTCCTGAGTGATCTTGCGCCAGCTGACCAAGTGACAGCCCGCAGTAAGAGCTAGTACTTGTGCATACAACACCGTTGCTTCCAAGTTTGTTACGAACTACCAGGTTGATAAAACTAAGGTAGGAAGCCCTAGGAGCTGTAGCATTATTGCTGCAATAATGCTGCTCACCAGTATGTCTCGACAAAAGGTGGAGAAGACCTAGGTGAAGCTAGTTTGAGGAGCCCCTTCCTACAGATCAAAAATCCCTACAATAAAACATGTTTTTTTTCATTATAAATCACCACATGTCCACATGGAAAAGATAAGTTGAATTTGAGGAAGTTTATCTGTCTACTATTAAGGACTAGATCTATGACATAGACTTCCTTTTAAGCTACAACAACCTTAAGAAAACAAGATAAAAACTACATATGTTTCCAAGAGATCATAAACAGTTATCTAGGTAAGAGTTAAAATTAATCTATGCAATAAACAAAAGAGCAACTCTATTTTTGGGGCTACGAGAGTGGGATCCTCTAATCATGATTCCATGAGGGAGATGAGATAGGGGCCACTATCACAAGATTTTCTAGTACAATTTCCTTCACTAAATTGCAACACTAATCTACGTCTTTAAACTAATTGAAATAAGGTTAAGCAACAATTTAACTTTCTAAGCTAAAAAAGAGACATAAATAAACTTCAGCATCTAACTATCATTCTAAGTTATGAATACAACTACAAAAGAGTAACTTCTACTGCTAGGATTGGGCCCTAACCCAAGAGCTTCAACACTCTGGGTCAACTCAGTGCTGGAATAAAACAAAATTTCTCATTATCATAAAAAAATGTCAAGTACATCATAGCAATAACAACTCAAATGAAATCTTGGCTACAATAAAAAATCGAATCCTAATGAATCCCTTAGCTCTCTTATTTATAAAAAACTAGAGCTGCCAACAACTCCCTATAAAATAGGGATACTTGGCACTCTAACTCGAGAATAACTCTTCCTTGACTATCACTGGCTTGCCTTCCAATGAACTCGACTTTCTTGGCTATCAGTGACACCGAGATGATGAGATATAGTGGAGGAATATTCAAATGATTTGAGGAGTTAAGGAGGAAGACCAACTCCTAAAATATCTCTTGTTGGCCTACTCTAAATTCCTACACTTAAGTCAACCCAAAACGGCTCCAATTCCTGCATTTAACACACATTAGGCCACATGACATAGTAACTCACCTTCACTCTTCTCACTAAGAAAACGATAACAAAATATGTAAATAAATGTCAGAAAAGTTAATTTAATAAGTTGGAGAGTGGCATTGTGACCCATATAGTTTACCTATTGATGAACCTCATTAGAAATCACTAAGAGCAGTACTAGGGAAGTAGTTGAGAAAACATTAGTTGATTTGTCAGTGTATGCAAATACTCAGTTGTTTATAGAGAAGGGATCATCACTGACATAACAACATATTAAATATGCTTTTACAAAGGACTTTGAGGCAGACTTAGAGGATCAACAGGTTTGTCTCAACATCCAGCATTCAAGGCTATACAAGGTTGCATGCAGGTACCCCTTCTTTCCATGTGAAAATATCATCAGTTGGATTTTCTCACACATTAATGAGTAGACCATGACATTGGGCAGTGCCAGTGGGCAAAAACTTGCCACCTGACTGGCATAAGACTTTCAGCAAATGTATCACTTGCTCGAGCCAGTAGAGCACATGGACTCACTCTTCTATGCCACCCACAACTATGTAAACACAAGACACATTTTCAAATGTTGGGTGAAAGATTCCATCGAAGTTTCGATAGAAACCCACCCATGTGTACAAGACAAAGTCCCTCAAGAAGGCTTACCATGTCTTGGTTATCCTTAATTGTAGAATCCATGGCCAAGAGAGCACGAAAACATTTATTTAAGTGTGGGTAGTCTTATTGGACCAATTGGTGAATGGTGGGAGGTCATTCAACTGGTTAGATCTGTTGGCTCGACAATTGAACACCGATGTAACATAGGCTTGCAATCCACCCAGGGGTGAGCAAACAAGGTTCTACATTTCTGCATACTTACTGCATGAAATCTGTGTGCAACGTGAATTCCATAACATGAGCTAGACATGGACACCACGAGAGATTGTCGTGCACATCTATTGCAAGTTTCCTTCAGAATGTAGCTATCGAGGAGTAATGGCATGACTAACTGTCCACTTCATCATCCTATTGTACAAGCTTATATTTGAAGAAGATCCACCTTGCATATCACAAGAAGAAATGGAGGCGATAGTAGACATCACATATTGGTATGCCTCACCAGGTGGCACGTTAATTAGAGTGTTTGGCAAAGAGAAGCCTTTACATGTCTTACCAATGTATGCCACTGACAAACTGATCATCCAAGATGTATCATACCATCTCGCTATAGGGTTGTTAGTAGCGTTGCACAGGAAGAAGAAAGCACCATAGCCCACTCTTCCTTTTCATATTGGATTATATGAGATAAAGAAAATTAAATTCACAGATGCTAACATAAGGAGATAGTGAAATTTGAATTCAGCACTAAGGACTGTAATCCATATGATCCCTGTAGAATTTTCAAGGACCACTGTACGAGTGTTTACTTTTCTTGGATCGGCAGGGAATTTAATTGGCTAGAGGAGGATCCTTGGAGGTAATACTACAATTACTCTAGAATCAATGAGTTGGTCAACTTAGCAAGGACTTCACAGGTTGCTCGACAGACAACAACAACTCTGGAAGCAACAGGAGCAGAAGGCATAAATCCCATGCAAGACAAGGGAAAGAGGAATATTGCTAACAGTCGAGAGGGAGAAAAAATATGCAAGATGAAAACATTTCCTCTTCTCATGAAATAAATCTGGAAGCAAAAAAAAGAGGAAGCAATGGATGCATAGAGCAAAGCAGAGGAAGAGAGAAAAGTAGAGGGTACAGGGAGCAGAACTAAAGCTGCAGGAGACAGAGAAGAAGTTGAAGGAAGAACATGAGTTGAGGAGGAAACAACGAGAAGAGAAACAGGAGAAGGAAGAAGAACAAAGTCAATGCACGATGACAAAGGAAACGTTTTTGATATAGGTTGAAGAGAAGGGATAGGAACAACCAACGACATAGGAGGAAAGTGAACAGATGGAGGATCGGGAGCTTTCTCAGCATATGGAGCAATTGATCGAAGTGACAAACATGGAGATAAAACAGGAGCCACAACATGAAGATGTTGATCTGATGTCGAGAGCACCACAGGTCATCCCTCAGTCTCTGCCACCTCCAGCAACAGAGCCAACCCTGAATGAGAAAGGGGATGTTGTTCTCCTTGATGATGATCTGGTAATGGATGTGCGCAATCTATCATTAAATGAGTTCCAAAAGAGGATATTACAAGCACAAAGAAAGAAATTTTTGATGATCACACATCACCTGCATTCATTAGAGAAAGGGTGATAGTGTCAAACACCAAGAAGCATCCAAATGCCATTTCCGAAGCCAACTTGGCATATGTAGGAGAAACAAGATCAAATGTTCAATATTTGATGACTGAGAATGAGCGATTAGTACATAATTTGAAGGCTGCCAGGCAAGAGGCAAAAAAACTCTGAGAAATAGCATAGAATGTAGTTTCCGCATTGAAGGAGATGAAAGCAGTGATACTTGTTGAAGTATCAACACTTGGAGAAACCATGTGGAAGATCTATGATGGATTTGTCACCTTACATAAAGAAATTGTTTGTTTGCATGGCTTAAAACAAGAGAGAAAAGATTTTGTTAAAATTCGCAAAAACATACAAGATGCCATTGCCTATGTGAAAGAGTGGACAATGTGGTAAAAAGGGGCCCCACTTGACTTAGTGAAGAAATCAAACCATAGGCAGAGCTGGAGAAAGAGAAGTTTCAATTGTTGATTCATAAAAATAAGCAGATCGCTCGATTCATTGGCAGGATTCAAACCTCATATGTATGGTTGTACAATAGTTTGTATGTATTGGTGAGAACACACTAGATCCCATCAATCGGTTCCCTCACCAAAGCTAAACCCAAGAACCAAGTCCCAGGAGGTCGCAGAGTAATTGGAGTAATTGAGACAAAATGCCATCAAGGAAGAATTGGAGATGAACAGACAGAACATGCAAAATTTCATCGGTGGTCCTGTCAAAGTCAGAACAATGTTGCTCATGCTTCAAAACAAGTTCGACACAGGTTCCAAGACATTTTACCTTAATGCCATGGAGGCTAGAGTTCACTTCCAGCAAGACACCGTTATGCAGTTTGGGGACAACATCACACAGTACCAAGTTTGGCACCAATATGTGACTCAGAAGCGACATGTGGAGGTTTCTAAGCTAGACTTCTCCCAAACTCCAACACCATATTTTGTGTCTTGTTAGGTTGTCAAGTTGTCTCTACCCTATTTTTTCTTATATGGGTACAAGTATAAAATGAAATATTATTTGTAATTATGTTGTAAATGAAATTCCAAGTGTCAATATTGGAATATGAAAAGTCATCATGTAATGTAATGTGTTATTTTATGAAGAAGTTGAAGAGTCGTGAGGGTAGTCCAAAGGTCACAAAGGGGGAGTTGAAGAGTCACCCCCTCTTGTTATAAATAGAAACTCATAATTCATGTAACAAGTGTTTTGGAGCCAAGATTTTGCCTAGGCTTATGGTTTCAAAGAGCTTGGGAGTATTGTGAAGAGCCTTGGGTTATTCGTAGTGTATAGTGAGTATACTTCCTTGGCGGAGTAGGTGTTCTTGACTGTAATGTTCCACTATTGGGGCTATTGGTCATCAATGGTGTATGTATGAATGGAACTTTCACTTACAAATAAAAAAATCCAAGCTAACACGCTTTCATGCATATGTTGTTAATATAGTAGGATTATTCTTGTTGTATTGAAAATATATGTTATTTAACTTAAGCATATGCTTATGAACTATTTCGTTTGCACTTGTATGAATCTTGTCTAATGCGTGTTATTGTATTAATCCATCACTTAACTTGTGGACTATTCTGCATCTTAGCTTTTGATGTCATTCTGTTCATGTGTTCCTTTCAAGCTGCATACTATTACAGGCTTCCAAGGGGCATACTTCCCTCTCCCTTCGTGTGTTGGAACCTTCATGCATCACACTTGAATCTCTGTGGGGTCACACACTTTCTCTCACCCAAAGTTATCATACTTCCCTCTACGCATTTTTGTTGTCAAGGCATAACATTACCACCCACTGTTGGGACTCCTACTCCAAATGGTGTGAGGTCTAGTTGGGACTTCATATTGGGGAGATCCCTTGAATTTTGTTGGGTCCAACACCATGAACAGAGAGATATTTGAGTAGCTTCTAGACACTACAGTGATATATTGTGACAACGAAAGTGGGATCCGATTTGCAGAGAATCTTGTATTTCATGAAAATTCCAAACACATAGAGATCTTATATCATTACATTTGAGACATGGTGTAGATAGGAGCCATTAGACTCCATAATATATCGACAGATGATCAAATTGTAGATATATTCACCAAGGTTTTCCTGAAAGGGAATTTCTTGGTCTTTAGAGAACAACTTGGATTGATGGATGTGACCCCACCTAATAAGGGGAATCAATGATCGAGAACATTATGTTGACTCTTCCCCCATGTTTGAGTTCCCAGGGTGAGGAATTGAGATAGAGGGCTCCTGGGGTTGAGGAATCTCTAGACAATAGGGTATCAACCCTATCTATTACCCATAGGGTTGAAGATGTTGCTCTGCTATCTTGGTCTATGCAAAGTACACCCCATTTGGCATCATACCCACAAGATGGACTTATTGGGATTGTGGCTCCCCATCTAGCCAACGGGTTGAGAGAGAGCTTGGGGGTTTGTGATTCTTACTCAGGTATCTCACCCAATATGATTATGATCCAGGTGTTCTATCACATTATTCTTGAGATCCATTGTTGGGAAGATCAGGGAGTAATAGGATGGATGAGATGTTGTATTGATCGACATAGGGTAGAAGATGTTTTCTCCCCTATTCTATGACTCCAAGTTCTCGACATAGTGTGGAAGATGTTTTCTCCCCTATGAGATGACATGAGGTGAGTATGTCCCTTAAGACCTTCCTCATTGTCTTGGGAGGGTGGTAGCTAATGATCCTCGATGATTCCTCCTCTTTAGATTCAAGAATGTTTCAATAGATAGAGTTGAGTAGAGATGGGACATGTGATGATGACAAGGTACCTATGTTGATTACATGATGTAATTGGAATTTATCCCTAGCTAAGAGGGAGTTTTAATTTGGCATCTCAATGACAAATTCCAACCATGGTATTAGGGTCAGTAGTTTTCATTTGTCAAATGTCTTTCAAATTCTTTAATTTTCAGTTTGAATAAGTCGAACTTATAATCACTTTCATTGTCATAAGTTCGAAATTCACTGTCCAAAATCACCATAAGTTTAGTCATCAAGTGGTCCAGTCAAAGTATGAAACAATATCGAGTCATTAGGATTCATGGTTACAAATTTTTGAACAGTCAAGTCATGCAGTATGTGTCAATTATGTGTTTGTCAACAAGTTATCTTGAGTTCAATATAGTTGAAGTTTTGTTGCTCAAGAAAAATGGTCTTTTCAGAATATCCTATGTTTTCCCCTTTCTAATCTACCATTGTTTCCTTAATTCCATAACCCATATCTCCCAATCTCCTATTGTTCATTCATAAATCCCTTTCCCTATCCCCTATTCATTAGTCATATGACTTTTATTTTCCCCATCCCATCCTAAACTTATTCCCTCAAAAGACCATGATTACATATTATACATGACATAACCCATATATTCCCCGCACTATCTAAGAAACGTATCTACCCAATAATTATAATGATTCCCATGCACAAATCATCATATCACCCCAAATGGAGCACCTTATCACACCATGCTACATGAAACAATAGTTTCCAATTCAAATCAAACAAAATAACTTCCATATCCCTTGCACAGTGTCTACTTTGCGGATTTCAAGTTGGTTAATTATCATGGATGAAGAATAAGGATTGATTTGCAGCTAAGCCAATGATCGAAGATAGAGTTACAACCATCACAGAGTGATTTTCTATGCACTGGTACCATGCAGTCATCGTTGCACACATCTCTATGCAGTGATTGTGCAACATACTTCCAAAGCCACACAACCTTGAAACAACTTGGTTAATATTTTCTAGAGGTAGGGTCTTAACACTCAGATCCTAGTTTTTGTAAATGAGTCGAAATCAGGGTTAAATAATTCATGATTAGCCTCATGTTTAAGAGTCACTACCCATGCCCTGTGCCACGAAGATTTTATTTTAAAATTGAAATTGAGGTTTTGTAAATGAATGGTGATATATGTCATATGCTGAGCTGATCTTGGTAAAGGTTTGTAGGGTTGTGTAATTTTCCAGCATTCTTTGAAGGTTTCAGTATGCCCTTGTCTTCACTACGCAACGTGTATGTGAAACACACCCTATTGCCATTGTTGTCCAAAAAACAGAGTCTTCTATTTCTATTGTAGTCCACGTAGCTTGCCACGAAGGTCCAAGAGAGCTTTCCCTATGTATATAGGTTGATAGCTCCCTCTTGGGTGCAATATCCCCCAAGGCAAGTTTTGGGGCTTAAAGCCCAAGTTTTGACCAAATCCAATGTAGAGACTCCGCACTTTGTGAGTGCGGAGCATGAAGATTATAAATGAGTCATAGGGTTTTCTACCCTCATTTTTGTAATGTAATGTCGGCCTTAGATATCTACCCATGGTTCACGAACCATGGGATTGTATAATAGAGTGAGGCTCTAAGTAGCTAAGGCATATTAGAATCTCAAGTGATGAATGAAAGATGAAGACTTGAGTCTAATCTAAGTGTAGAGTTAAGTCTTTGGGTCATAGAGTAGGAGAAGGCTTTGTAGCTGAATGCGCAGAGGCCTAGTAGTCTGCAACTAAGTGCACGGACCCCTACAGCTAAGTGCGCAGGGTGAGTCAAGCCTGTAACCGATTGGAGAAGTAATAAAGAAGAAGCTTTCATATCATTTCTATGTATCTTTTTCCTATTTTGTGCATTGAATGTGTTGGGTATAAATTACATTTCTACTGTTTATATGTTGCGTGAACTTATATGGTTGTGTTGACTAAGAGAATATAAGATAAAGCATCTATTTATGCAAAGATAACTAACAATTGTAAGAACATAAGTAAGATCTATGGTGTAACTTGGGGAAACAACGCAGATCACTACCTTAGCAATGATAAAGCACCTCAACCCCTGGTTAGAGCTACGCAAAGACGATTGTAACAGGGCACGAAGGTCTCGCAGGTCAGGATAGTGCACAAAGTGACCTGTGCAAAGCTATTCACAGTTGGACTAAATCAACCCCTCAAACATCTCAAGGGTGTGGAAACTTGGTTCCAGCATCCCCCCATAATTATTTGGCTGAGACCTCAAGCTGCGCTCCGTGGGTTGTTGCCGAAAGTGCTAGTAGTACAGGGATTTGTTTGGATAATTAACTCTAAACCTAGGTCAGGCCCCCTCAAGCCAACAAATGGTTCTGTTGCTAGGACCAGAATCTGCATAGAGATGTCTAATGTCGTATCATTGGAATCCAACTAAGAAGTAAATTGAATGTTGGTTGGATAGAAGAATTCACGAGTTCGCGGTGCGGGAGAGCATGAATCTGTGACTAAAAAAAAAAGAGCGGTTAGACTGCTACCTGTACACAGAGATCCCCGAAATTTTCCTCGCATCTTTCCCTAATGAGTTGTACGAGTGGATCACGAAGTTAGCAGATAGCCAGGGAAGGTGGAAACTCAACAATCCTATAGTGTGGACCCCAGAGTTAGTGCACAGATTGGAAGCATCAAAGGATAAGATTGCGAGTGCAGCTCGAACAAATTATAGGAGGATTCATTACTGAGTTTGCAGTAGACACTTCAGTTAGATATAACGAGGTAGAGCAACGGTTTCTCAAAGGACCGCAAGGTAAGTATGTAAAGTCTCTGAATACTTGGATTAAAATGTTGTTGTGTGAAAAGAGAGTTATGCAATTACCTTGATGTTTGGAGCTACGCGAAGTGGAAAAACCTACAGGAATGAAGGAAGTAAGGGACCAGAGAATAGCCCCTTGATTTCACTCTATGAGGGGACGAGGAAGAGCTCGTGAAGGTCTCTCCATGAAGTGTGATCCATTTGATAAGGCAAAGGATTCCGTGCATACCACCCCTACCCACACTGCCACCAGCTTCACCACCATCACCTCCATCTTCACCCGTACCACCACCGCGTTTCAGTATGGCAAGCTCAATAAAGTTTTCTGTGTTCAAGGGATTGGGAAATGAAGATCCAGACCAATTTTGGTTCATTTTAAAATCCGTATGGGAAGTGCAGGGAGTTACAGATGATAATATAAGGAAAGTAACACTGGTTAGCACCCTGCAAGACCGCATGTTGACCTAGTATATTAAGCATTCTAATGACAATCTAAATGCAGGGATTGCAGATATCCAAGTTGCACTAAATAAGGAATTTAGCAGGCCAAAGTCAGAGGCGCAGTCAATCATTGGATTCAAAGAGATCACAATTCTACCAGGCGAGACTCCTTGGGAGATGGATCAGATGCTGAAGTGCACAATTTGCGAAGCTAATATGAATCTGATGGATGGACAACATCGTGAATGGTTTGTAGCGTCGCTAATGCCACATCTGAGGAGTGTGCTATCGCATCAGAAGTTAACGACTCAAGTAGAGGCCTTAGAGATTGTGATGAGGCTTCATGAGACCCCAATGCAGGATCCTAACTTAGGAGTTCAGTAGATTCATGTGCAGTTGAAAAACTTATGCCTCGAGATGCAGAGTCTAAAATAGGACAGAACAACTCGACCAGAAGTGCGTGAAGAGGTGTGATGCATAAAATGAAAAGGTCAGGGTCATGATAAGGACCACTACCCAATGTTCGTGAATTACCTTGCGGGAGGAGGACTGATGCCATTAAGACTAGAAGCACAAGCAGGACCAAGTGCGGCACCTGATTTGTGGTGCACGATTTGTCAAATCAGTGGAAAGCATGCTACAGACAACTGTCATTTGTTACAGAAGTACATGCAAAATTCATAGAAATTGTTCTATAAATTTTGTAGGTCGGTAGGACATGATGAGCGCATTTGTAGGAGTTATGAGTTGATGATGGATAGAACTCCCTCTTACAGAGTTCAAGTAGAATCGTGTCCCCTAGACCCAAATACAGGAGTGGCACGAACCGGAATTCAGGCGCACGGACGAGGCTGAGGTGGAGGAGGACCTAGATGGGGTCGCAGACAGTTAATATGCTACAATTACGGAGAGCCAGAACATTATGCCCGCGATTGTATGAATCCAACGCATCCATCATGTTTGTATTGTACCTTGTTTGATAACGAGATGGAGGATTGTCCTATGCTTATAACTAGGATATGCGACAAGGCAGCACTACCACGTCCCCCAACTCAGAACCTGTAGATGATGAGGTCTAAGCCATGTGAGGAAGACCCCAATGTGAATATTGCGCTTTGAAGTGGAATTACGACGAGAGATGATAAAGGAAAACAACCAGTAGATGATGCTTGGGTTTGCAAAGCTCTGGTGAAAGAAGCAGAGTTTGATTTGGAGCGTGCTCAAGAAACCTTTATGGAAGCTAAGAAGAGCTTTGTTGAGTGCCTCCACTTCAAAAAGAAAAGATAGACCAGAGCTAGAGATGGACCCATCTATGCTCACGATCTTCCTGGAAATGTGCATGAAGCTACTACGCGACAGTAAGGTTGTAAAAGGATTACAAGAACTCATTAACAAATGTGTTGGGACCACGCCAAGAGAACTGTGCATAGTCTAGAAGATTGGAAAGCATAAGATGAAGACGAGGAGAGAAATGAGGTTAACCGTGCAAATTGGAGAATATGAGATGGACCAAGTAATTCTAGACTTAGGATCGAACGCGAACATTCTGCTAAAGCAGACATGGGAGTGCATGGGGAGGCCTACCCTGCAGTGATCTCCTACTCAGCTGCGAATGGTGAACCAGCAGAAGATAATACCCCTGGGGCGGTTGCAGGGAATCACAGTTGATATTGAAGGAATTGATTGGGCCACTGACATGAATGGGGCAATTAATCTGAAGAAGCGCAAGATGATTTTAGAGAAAAAGTAGTTGCGCGTAGTTATACCTTTGGACCCTACAGAGGGATCGCGCTATACAAAACTGGTGTGCAACTATGATAGTGATGATGATTTGGGCTGCATCTAAAAAATAACTGCGCGAGAGAAAGATTGGATAAATCCCACTGCAGACAGACGGATCTCATGGGAGCGCGAAAGCTCCTATACGTCAAATTCTGATGAGGAGATAGAACGATGGTAGAACTGGTTACATGAGGTAACCACACTTAATTGTAACATGATGACAAGATCATTGCGCTGTGTATCGACAAAACTGAGGGATCTACCTACTTATGATGGGTTAAGTGAGGTAGATACTTTTCTAGATAAGTTTGAAAAAGAGGTGCCAGAAAAGCAATGTTTCCAGGTCTTGAATTGGGTACTACGCACGACGCTTGTGAGGTGGTGGGGTACACACAAAGGAAGCTTTGAAGACTAGTGCAAATGTAGAAGGATGATGCGCACATGGTTTGGGAAGCCTAGAGTGCAATTGACAGATAAATACAATGTACGGGATGGTTCGCGTGCACATTTGTCCAGGTGGGTACAGGCATATGGCAAAAAACCTACGCAGATGTGGATGAACTTCGTGTTGGGAGACACGGTCAATAAGCATGTGTTGGGGGGGGAAATGCACCAATGACTTCGCAAGTTGGGATGATAAAATGGAGAGAACAACCACGCAGAAGGTTATCCACTTAAAAGCATTTAACAAGGTGTGAGAAGCACTGAACAAGGCATGTAGTGCGTAGCGAATTGATTGGGACATGTGCGTACCAGTAGTTTTACGGGCTTATAGGAAAACGTGCACGAAACTGACGGGACAGACGCCTTCTAGGCTAGCCTATGGAGCGAATGTTGTAGTACCGATGGAGTATATCATGCCTAGTCTGTGCATAGCAACGCCCATGGATATGACAGATCGCAGAGCCTTGGAAGATGGGATCGCGTAGTTGGAAGAGCTCGAAGAAGAATGCTTGGGACCTGATGAAGAGATCCAGCAGGGTGATCTTAGACTCCAAGAACTCATGAATGAAAGAGTTTGGTTAAAGGAGAAAAGCATTATGGCAGAAGCAGAAGTGAGAAAGCTTGAGGAAGGAATACATAAGGACTTCCTTCAGAAAATGACCATGGTGATAGAAAAGGATGAGCACTTTGGGACTACCGTCAAAAGTTTATCATCTTAATGCATGGGATGTGACTGTATATTATTAAGGTCACAGATGGTGGTGCGGTGCAGATAAATGGTGAACTCTTGTCAGGACAAGTAAACAGTCATTGATTGAAGCCATATACAGGTGGTGCAGCCACCTGACTAGCTGTAAGAAGCACAGTCTTTGCGATCCCGATAGTTGAAAGGAGGTTTGGGACTATAAACTACTCTACCCGAGAACTGTGCGATGTTAGGACTGCCCACAAGAACGAAGTGTCACAGGGTCTGTAACAACACAAGGGTAGCTACGCTGTCACGCAAGTCGGCTAGGAAGCAACCATTGCAGTCACTATTCATGATGTGATGCTTGGTTTGAGACCAAATGGAGTGGGCGGCGGGCTTTTAAAGAAAACTTTATGGGCTAGATTTGGGAAAATTTGCCACCAAGGGAGCATTAATGGACCAGATTTGGGGGGAACAATCAAATTTGACTTCAAAAGGCGCTATAAATTGAAAAGTATTGCCCAACAAAAAACACTTGGCCATTTGAGAATTGAGCTATTGCGCATCCTGAGATTCAGTAACTCTGATATGTTCTATCCTTTGAAGTTGGAGGTGTGGTTTGAGCACCCACCTGTGCAGTTGAGAGATTTGTGGAACAGAAGTATGGTAATGTCTAGAGAATCCATGGATATTGAAGAGATGACCGCTGGAGAGGCTGCACAGGCCATGATGATAGGAGATGCCCCCGAAAGTGTCGGGATAGTCGCGGAAATCCCTAAATCACCGCGCACGCTGAGACCCAAGAAAGACAAGCTGCCTATGGTACTAGTGTGCATGTCCCCTAGAAACCTGCTGAGAACTAAACTGAATATGGAAGAAAAGGGGAAAGCGGTTAATTTGGAAACCGATGAGGAGGAGGAAGACCTTGAGGAAATCCTAGTCGAAGAGGAGGAGGATGAAGAAATCGAGGAAGAAACCGAGGTTGTGGACCTTTTGACCAGGATGCTCGCATATGTTCCTCCACGGAAGGGGAAGGCGAGGGTGCCCAAGGACATAGATGAGAGAAAAATATCTCTACAAACTCCACTGCTACCCGATGATATCATTTTGTAAGGAGCGCACTTGGGATGAGTGCCGAATCTAAAGTTTGAAGATTGGGATCTCGCAGACCACAATAAATTCCCACATTTGGCGACTGTGCAGCTCATGCGGCCAAAGAAAAACACCGCGACGAGATTCATAGAGTTGGAGCCGCACAAATGGTTGCGCGACATAGAGAAAGCAGGGTTGTTAAACCTGCTCTGGTTGCCACATTACCATCGCGCCCCAATAACTATCTTTTTCATCAGGCAGCTACTCTACCTAGTGCATCATGGGTGCTTGTGGCAGGAGGAGCCCATCCCCATCATAGAATTACCCGACTCTCTTGCAAGGGGGAGGACCTAGTGGACATTTCAGAGGGTAAAAACGAAAATTTGGCTATCACGGAGGCCATGAAGAAAAAATTCAAGCTGGAGAAGAAGAGAGGGTACGCAATCTCTAGTATCAACAATAATGCAGTCAGAGTTGCGACCCAGATACTGGCTGGCAAGATTATGCAGAAGTGTCATGCAGATGAGGTGCCCGCGCCAGTGATAGCACTTGCCACACAATGCATAGATGGGGTCCAGTTTAACTGGTCTGAATACTTGTGCGAGGAGTTCTTGGAGAATTGCCGCGAGGCACAAGAACAGAGGAAAACCTTCCACTATGCATGGATTCTGCTGTCCATAGTGCTAGTGGCTAGGGAATTGCATGAGGACAACCCATTCCCCCCAATTGCGAGGGATTTCCCGGAGGCCGCGAAGTACGCTTCATTGTGGGCCACTAAAGACATGCACAGGATCTGAGATAATAAAATATTCTAGGTGTTCATGGAGATGAACATCAGAATGGGGATTAACCTCGAGCCACAGTTATCACCCACTGTCTATAACAGCTTACAAAGCTTCGTGGATTTTAAGGCGGACTTCCATCACATCTACATCAGGGCACAGAAGGACCCCGCAAAGAAGTGGAATGAACTACCATACCTGGCCACTGATGATGTTATCTTTTATGTACTTGAGGCGTGGCCGCCAGACTGGCGTGCTCCAGCCATCTCCATGGTGGAAGCAGGCAAATCTACTACACATAAAAAGAAGGAGGAGGCAAAACTATGGGTAGTGTAGTTGGCAGAGAAGAGAAGAAAAGAGGCAGCAGCAACACAAGTGCAGGAGGTGTGGGACGCTGCGAAGACAACAATAGAACAGTAGAAGGCCGCAACAGAAGTAGAGAAGGAGCGTGAGGGTCATAAGTCGCCTTCGCCTGAGCAGGAACAAGAGATGGAGATAGAGACAAAGGACGTTGGTGCAGACCTACAAACAACATCGATGCAGTTAAAGCGCCAGCACCCGAGAGAGCAAGTGGGGCCGTGGAAGAAGTCAAAAGCCTCCAAGACTTATTTCAATCCAATCACCCTCATTGAGGGGGATCTGCACGACATAGGGGAGACGGTGCGCGATGTCACTGCGGAGGAAAATCAGGTGGTATTGGGGGCCCTCAGGGCACAGATATAGGAGTTGCAGGTGCGCACTCCTCAAACTAGTACTCCGTCAACCAACCTCGTTGTAGGCATGGCCACAGCTGAGGAAATGATGCACGCCCACATGACCAACACTATAGTACTGCTAGAGGGGGCACTAGTTATAGAAAATGAGGGTGAGAGGCCTATGGACAGCGCAATGAAGAGAATTGGGATCAACATGGTTGCACTCCCTAGGGAGACACTCTATGTTCTGCAGGACGAAGTGATTGCAGAATTGCGGGCTAGGGAGGGCCGTGCACTCTAGGTGATGAGAAAATAGTGAATTAACATGGAACCACTAAGCCTGCAATGTGACGAGGTCGTGGCACAGAACCGAAAAATTGTGCAGGTGGTTTAAGAAGCCTGCCAGATGGTCCCTGAGTTGGCCATCCCAACAAAGGCAACAGCAGAGGCGTGCATCTGGAGGCTAGCAGTAGGGGTGCGTGAGGCAAAGGCAAAGATGGCTAAGGTTCAGCTAGAGTTGAACCTTTAGATAGCTAAGCTGAAGTTGAAGGTGCAACCTTCAACTCCACCAAAGGTGAGGAAATAGCGTGCTAGCACCATTACAATGGGACTAGAGGAGATCAGCAGTGCAGTGAAGGACTGCACCAAATTATTTGAAGAGTCGTTCGAGGTCCTCACCACTTTGCAAGAGAACCTGAACATACAACGCTTAGAAATAGAGGCATATGAGTTGTAGAAAAAGTATGATGACATAAAAGGGACCCTGTAGATGGTGTCCCTTACACAGAGGCCCGCATGGATGCAACAGGCCAAAGCACTCAAAGAGTAGGTAGACGCGGCGCGACATAAGGAAGCAATTATGAAGGCTTGCATACAACCTTAGATCGATGAGGCATTCTTCATTACATCCTCGATCGAATCCAAGCTCACGTAAATTCAGGGAACACAAGAGCAAATGCAGGGAAGAAATTTATCTACAACAGTATCTGAACAACATGTCCAAGAGGTACAGCAGACAGCCACTCAGTGTGCTACCAATCTTATAGCAGTCCGGGCAGAGTTGGGAGGTCTTCGCACAAAGATCTCCGCTCCGACAGAGTGACTCGAGGGTGAGTCATGATGTATGTGTTGGGGGCCTGTTGGGGCGGGATCCCCCAAGGCAAGTTTTGGGGATTAAAGCCCAAGTTTTGACCAAATCTGATGTAGAGACTCCGCACTTTGTGGGCGCAAAGCACAAATATTTTAAATGAGTCATAGGGCTGTCTGACCTCCTTTTTGTAATGTAATGTAAGCCTTAGAGATCTACTCATGGTCCGCGGAACATGAGATTGTATAAATAAAATGAGGCTCTAAGTAGCTAAGGCATCTCATAATCTCAAGTGATGAATGAAAGACGAAGAATTGAGTCTGATCTAAGTGTAGAGTTAAGTCTTTGGGTCATAGAGTAGGAGAAGGATCTGCCGTTGAGCGTGCAGAGGCCTAGTAGTCCGTATCTAAGTGTGTGGACCCCTACAGCTGAGTGTGCAGGGTGAGTCGAGTCTGTAATCGATTGGAGAAGTAATAAAGAAGAATCTTTCATATCATTTATGTGTATCTTTTTCCTATTTTGTGTGTTGAATGTATTGGGATAAATTGCATTTCTACTATTTATATGTTGTGCGAACTTATATGGTTGTGTTGACTAAGAGAATATAAGATAAAGTATCTATTTACGTGAAGTTAACTAACAATTGTAAGAACATAAGTAAGATTCACAATGTAACTTGGGGAAACAGTGCAGATCGCTGCCTTACAAGCGTTAAAGCACCTCAGCCCCTGGTTAGGGCTGCGCGAAGGCAATTGTAACGGGGCGCAAAGGTCTTGCAAGTCAAGATAGTGCGCGAAGTGATCTGAGCGAAGCTATTCACAATTGGATTAAGTCGAACCCTCAGACATCTCAAGGGCGCGGAAACCTAGTTCTAGCATCCCCCCATACTGCTTCGGGTGAGACATCAATCTGCACTCTGCGGGCTATTGCCGAAAGGGCCAGTAGTACAATGATTTGTTTAGCTAATTAACTTTGAACCTAAGTCAGGCCCCCTCAATCCAACACTCCCAATGAAAGAAAAAAGGGAAGTGAAATTGCACAATGGAGACAAAAATTCTAGCCCTAGTAAACTCTAATCCAGTAATTAGGGTAGCATTTGAAAACTCAGTTTGTATCTCCTTCTGTGAGAAAATCCAAGCAGTAGGTCACCTTGTGCAATCAACTAGCAAGAAAAGAAAGAGGTGGAGCATAATTTACCAGTTGTGTAGCAAGATTTGTCGGTTAGGTAGCAGAAGTCCATTTTTCAGTTTTGTGAAGGTTGGTAATTTCGAAATTTATTGGAAATGAAGCTATTGGTTGGTGGATTAGTGAAAGTCTTGTTTTGGAGGAAGAGATCAGCCCAATTTTGAATTTGAAAATGTGCTACGAAAGGGTAAAGCTAGGCATATTAGGAGCTTCTGTGGCAAATTTGGAGCCTGTTTCACTCAGAGGGATAGTCAACTCAGTCACTTTCCACCTCAGACACAGATTCAACATCCTCGTCAACTCACTGCCAGATGGAGTACATGTGAGCATGCCTAGCTGGACTGGCTACACCATCGTTTTAGTTGTTGTCATACATATCTGTGCTTTTTCTATTTTGTAATTAGTCTAAAAATGACATTATGATAATTATGCATAAGTTAGATAGGAGTCGATGAATAAGTATTCGAAGATATAGATAAGTTTATGGCTTCAAGATCAGTTTGTTAGCTTGATGTCTAATTTTTGTTTTTAGTATTTATCCCAAAAAGGACAAGATGTTTCTAATCTTGATGGATAATGATGTGTTGTATCTAGTCATGATGATCATATTCTAAAAATTGTGTTTAATCTAAAAGAAATATGAAGGATGGGTCTGATTTTGGGAAAAGATGATTGTGCATATGTGTTGTGAAAAGTTGGTATCTTTGATCTCAGAGATTCTTGTGGTATATTGCTTTCAAGTTTTTTTTCCTTTGTGTTATCTAAATATCCATTTCTGAAGATTTTATATTGAATTCATTTTGAGATACTTAGGGTAATTGTGGAATCATGTATGATGGAATTGTCCATTGCTTTGTCATGGTTCTTCTAGTATTTGGTCATTAGATTATGATGCCGAATTCATTATAATATGCTCTGCTGCTTGTGATCATATATAATTGTGTCTGTTTCCATTCCCCACTATACTTCAACTCTTGACATCTTGGAACATATGCCTACCCCACATCTATTTATCTAAAGACTCATGCATGCCCTGATATTAAGATTATGTTACTAGGCTTCATACCTCAGTAGTCTTTTCCTGAAACTCTCAACCATTTCATTAAGTTTTATATCATATTTTCCATATCTGGTCTCTATGAGATTTAGTGTGTTTATCATAGGATTTTATTAGTGAGGGAGCCCCCTCTAGTTGGAAGGGACCAGTTGCCAGTCCAGAGTGGTTTGTGGTTACCAGTGTAAACCTCTCTCAGCCTAGAGGTTAAATTATAGGGTGCTAACATAGTGGCATCATTTTCAGGGACTGAACGAAAGTTTTGTCTTCCTTGGGAAAGATTATCAAAGTTGTAGATCTGGTTATTAACAATGAACATCAAATAGACATAGAAAGGTTGAACCATTCACCTGGCGACTCCGAAATTCAAATAATCCAGAAGATCAACCATTCACATTGAATTCATTTGTTAAAGGTTTGTAGTTTTCAGAATTACTGGTGATTTATTTCAAAATGGTTTCTTCAAGAACGAATTCCAAGTATGCTCCTATGGATAGATCTCGTATTCCTGTTTTTTCAAATCCTATGCCTCCTGTTAATTGGTCAACCTATCTCCCAATATTCAGAGATGGAAAGGGAGAAGATGTTGCTCTGCATTTAATTAAATTCCATATGCATGTACGTACACTTGAAGTTAATTTTCATGAGGATTCATTGATGAAAATGTTTATGGAAACCTTAGAGGATAAAGCCAGATCATGGTATGAAGGTTTTCCAACTGCAAGTATTTGTTCTCTGACATATTTCTATTCAACATTTTGTACAAATTTTAAATAAAATTATCCTTCTATAATGTTGATAGAAAGATTTTGTAGAAAATTAGATGATCTGTTTTAGCTCATGATAATTGGCATCTATGATCAGGATGTAATGACTGATGAAATTGAAGAAGCCTTGCTTGAGTTGTCTTTTCCTCGGGAAGAAACGTAAGAATTTTTTTGCTTGGATATTCAGGTAGAGTACAACCAAGTAACAATTTTTGCAGCTACAAATGAATCTGATCAACCAAAGGTTAATGAAGAAATTCAGTAGACCGAGCCAAATCAAGAAGAGGAGAGTAGTGAAAATGAAGGGGTTGTTCTAAATCCTCTTGCATAGGAAGATTTTTTTAAGGAAGATCTGCCTCTAGGTTTTGAAAATGAAGAGCCTACTGAAGAAGAGCAAGTTTTCCTAGATGAAGACATCAACGTTGTGGATCAAGTGGTTGCCTCAGTTGAAGAGAGAACAATTGATGAACATAGTGCTCATGTGAAGGTAACACGTTATGTTTTTGAAGATCCTCTTGTTGACCTCTTGGAATCATTTAAAGAAGATGTTTGTCTTCCCATGGCCGGGTTGTTGCAGGATCTATGGAAATTTGTGCTATTTATGGATTCTAGTTCTCAACATTAGTTAACTTGTGAGTTTCCGCACTCTTTTTTCTTCTTCCTGCTCAAGGAAATTGTGAGCAGCATTCGGTCAAGTAGCCATTTGCTTGACTGGTTACATTGGAGAGAGGAGATCACCTAACATGTATACTTGTAGCAGGTGTGGACATTGAAGTTTGAGGCCTGAGGAGAAGGCCCTAAGACTTCAGTGATGTGCTGGCAAAATTTATTGATGTCCTTTGGAGTTTTTCAGTCTGTAAAGTTCTTTTGAGAATAAGTGAAATAAGTTAGTCATTCAATCAGTTACATTTTTCAATTAGTCAATTACATTTTTTGGTTTTTATGTTGACTCCATTTCCCAATAGTCTAATTAGGCTACTATTCTGCGTTTTTGTTCTTAGCACCTCGCTAGGAAGTTTCCATCCCCATTGGAGCCAATGTTAGGGTCAGTGGTTTTCATTTGTTGAATGTCTTTCAAATTATTTAATTTTCAGTTTGAATAAGTCAAACGTATAATCATTTTCGTTGTCATAAGTTCGAAAGTCATTGTCCAACATTTCCATGAGTTTAGTCATCAAGTGGTCCAATCAAAACATGAAACAATATTGAGTCATTGGGAGTCATGGTTACAAATTTTTGAATATTCAAGTCATGGGGTATGTGTCAATTATGTGTCTGTCAGAAAGTTATCTTGAGTTCATTACAGTTGAATTTTTGTTGCTCAAGAAAAATGGTCTTTTCAGAATATCCTACTTTTTTTCCCTTCCTATCCTACCCTTGCTTCCCTAATTCCATAACCTATATCTCCCAATCTCCCATTGTTCATTCATAAATCCCTTTCCCTATCCCCTTTTCATTAGTCATATGACTTTTATTTTCCCCATCCCATCCTCCACCTATTCCCTCAAAAGATCATGATTACATATTATACATGACATAACCCATATATTCCCCCCACTATCTAAGCAATGTATCTACCCAAGCGTTCTAATGATTCCCATGCACAAATCACCATATCACCCCAAATGGAGTGCTTTGTCACATCATGCTACATGAAAAAATAGGTGCCAATTCAAATAATAAAAAAATAACTGCCATATCTCTTGCACAGTGTCTGCATCACTGAGTTCAAGTTGGTTAATTATCATGGTTGAAGAACAAGGATTGATTTGTAGCTAAGCTAGTGATCGAGGATAGAGTTACAACCATCAGAGTCATTTTCTGCGCATTGGTGCCACGCAGTCATCGCTACACACAACATTACATAGTCCTTGTTCAACATCCTTCCAAAGCCACACATCCTTGGCACGACTTGGTTTTCATTTTCTAGAGGTAGGGTCTTAACAATCAGATCCTAATTTTTGTAAGTGGGTCAAAATTAGGGTTAGATAAGTCATGATTAGCCTCCTGTTTAAGAGTCACTGCCCATGCCCTGTGCCACCTAGATTTTATTTTAAAATTGAAATCAAGGTTTTGTAAATGAATGGTGATAAATGTCATATGTTGAGCTGCTCTTTGTAAAGGTTTGTAGGGTTGTGTAATTTGCAGCAGTCTTTGAAGGTGTCATTATGCCCTTGTCCTTACTGCGCAGTGTGTCTATGAAACACACCCTATTGTCAATGTGGTCAAAAAATACAAAGTCTTCTATTGTTGTTGTAGTCCACATAGCTTTCCACGAAGGTCCAAGAGAGATTGCCATATGTACATAGGAAGATGTATCCCACTATAAGAAAAGAGGGAAGGGAAATTATACAAGTAGAGCCAAAAAGTTTAGGCCTAGTCAACTCTAATCCAACGATTAGGGCAGCATTTCAAAACTTAGGTTGTATCCCCTTCTGTGAGAAAATATAAGTAGTATGTCACCATGTGCAGTCAACTAGCAAGAAAAGAAAGACATAAAGCAAAATTTGCCAGTTGTGTAGCAAGATTTGCCAGTTAGGTAGCATAAGTCTATTTTTTAGTTTTTTGTAGGCTGATAATTTCGAAAGGTGTCGAAAATGAAGCTATTGGTTGGTTGATTAGTGACAATCGTTTTTTGGAGCGGGAGATCAACCCAATTTTGAATTTGAAAATGTGCTACGAGAGGGTAATGTTGGGAAGATTTGGATCCTGTGTGGCAGATTTGGAGCCTGTGTCATTCACATGGACAATCAAATCAGTCACTTTCCACCTCAGACACAAAATCAACGTCCTCATTATCCTACTACCAGATGGAGTACATATGAGCATGCCTAATTGGATTGATTACACCATCATTTTAGTTGTTGTCATACATATCTGTGCTTTTTCTATTTTGTAATTAGTCTAAAAATGACATTATGATAGTTATGGATAAGTTAGATAGGACTCGATGAATAAGTATTAAAAGATATAGATAAGTTTATGGCTTCAAGATTAGTTTGTTAGCTTGATGTATAAGTTTTGTTTTTAGTCTTATCCAAAAAAGGATAAGATGTTTCTAAGCTTGATGGATAAGGATGTGTTTTATCTAGTCATGATGATCATATTCCAAAACTTGTATTTAATCTAAAAGAAATATGAAGAACGGGTTCGATTTTGGGAAAAGAGGATTGTGCATATGTGTTGTGCAAGTTGGTGTCTTTGATCTCATAGATTCTTGTGGTATATTTCTTTCAAGTTTGTTTTCCTTTGTGTTATCTAAATATCCATTTCTGAAGCTTTTATCTTGAATTCATTTTGAGATGCTCAGGGTAATTGTGGAATCATGCATGATGGAATTCTTCATTGGTATTTCATGGTTCTTCTAGTATTTGGTCATTAGCTTATGTCGCATAATTCATTCTAATATGTTATGTTGTTTGTGATCAAATATAATTATGTCTCTTTCCATTCCCCACTATACTTCAACTCCTGTCATCTTGGAATGTATGCCTACCCTGACTTTGTTTTTCTAAAGATTCATGCATGCCCTGATATTAAGATTATGTTACTGGCTTCATACCTCAGTAGTCTTTTCCTGAAACTCTCAACCATTTCATTAAGTTTTATATCATTTTTTCCAGATCTAGTCTCTATGAGCTTTAGTGTGTGTATCATTAGAGTTTAATAGTGAGGGATCCCCCTCAAGTTTGAAAGGACCAATTTCTAGCCCAGAGTGGTTTGTGGTTACCCCTGTAAACCTCTCTTAGCCTAGAGGTTAATGTATAGGGTGCTAACAAATGGGACTAGATTCATATTTTCAAGAGGAACAATTTTTTGACTATTGAAGCACTCAATTTGGACAAGAGAAAGTATACTTTTGAAGAAAAACACACATGAGCTCAAAAGGATAGGTTGGCACTAACAGGAAAATGGACACCCTTAGAAGTATAAATACAGGTGACCTAAAGCTCATTTGGAAATCACCAAGCATCTTCTTCTTTCATTCTTTATTGATTGGTTTGCACAAGTCTGTGGCTTGGTCGTGGAGATCGGTTCGTACAGGTCCAAAATTGCAGCGTCCGAAGTACGCATGTGTGTTTTGGGTTTTGGTTTCCAATTGCAAGCTTGACACAAGAAAATTTCAGTTACAATTGCAAGCACACAGAATCATCCATTCGATTAGAAGCTCTCAATTGCATGCATACCTCTTCCTCCATGCGATTGGGATCTAGGGCTACAATTTGACATTTGACCACAGTTGACTACAGTTGACTGCAAATAAGAAAATTTGTCTCTGATCTATATTGATGTCGGGAACATATTTTTGAATGTTGTTGGGTTAATTTTGCTGAATGATTTTGTTTTGGCTCATTGTACTATCTGTTGAACATTTTATGATAATCTAATAGAAGAAGAATTTCAAAGGGTTTTCCCCATATTTGGTTTTTCCCTGGTCATTGACCGAAAGTCTGGTGTCTCTTGTTGATGTGTTAATTATCTCCTTTGTCATTGCATTTACTGTTCTATCTTCAATTATTGTTGATGACTGGAAATATTAATTATTGTTAAAAATTTACTTATTAAAGAACTGAATTTGGCCAAAGTAATTGAATCAACATAGAGCATTGTGAAAATTAACAGGCTCTGTAGAGAGGACCCCTGAATGAACCAAACAGGAAATTTCGTCAAGAACCCAAGCTCTCATCTCCCAGTTGCTAGAAATGCATTTGAAAGCCATCTCCATTGGAATAATAACCCTCATTATCTCAAGAACATTCTCTTGCAGACCAACAAGCCCTACTTTCCAAACACGCTTCATCGTCATCACTATTGCGTGGGAGGGCGATTAATGCCCAAGTCCGATGTACCATCCGCATTCGTCACCCCCAACGGGAATAGTTGCATACCATATTATTTTCATTTAACAAATAAAAATAAAATTTAGTAAATCAGTCATTAATTTTAATAACTTGAAATAATGTGTTGATGCTTATTATGGATAAATGTCTATCTATATTACTAAGCCTCTGCTTAATAGTTGTTTAAGCTCAAATTAACAAAAATATGGTAAAAACAATACTTTTTTATTCTAATCCCGTGAAAATGCTATAAGAAGTTTGAGTAGTTGCACAATTTCCTAATTTTGTCAAGTCACAGCCATTATAACTTCTTTTTTGAAATGCAAACTTGGAAGACGATAGGCAGAGCCACTTTTTTTTAGTGTAAAAGTTTGGTAGAACAGTAAATCTGAGTATGTAGTTTAATGGCTAAGTTGGGAGGTTTGGTCATCATAAGTTTTGTGATCTCATTTTAGACCAAACCGACCTAACTATGTATGCAGATAGTTGCTTGAGACATGATTTTTTCGGTTGAAAAAAAAAAGCCAAACAGAACAAAAAGCTGCAGTAGTCATCCATGCAAATCTAATACGGTCACTACTCTTCAACAAATTACGTTCATTGTTAAGGCCGGGCAAGTTGACATTTTGATTACGTTCCGGGAACTATGCAACAATCGTACATCCAGAGACACCCATCCACACAAATTAAAAACTATGGTAAAACTATGGTTGGAGTACGTATTGAGCCTTGTCAATCATTTCAGTATCCAGTTTCCTCTGTACTCCTCGGTTTTGAGTTGTAAAAATTTGTCAATCATTTCAGTATCCAGTTTCCTCTGTACTCCTCGGTTTTGAGTTGTAAAAATTTGATTAGTTTCGAGATTTTGGAAGCCAAATGGGATTTAGATTTCAAGAGCTGTACATCGATGCACTTTCGCAATCACAGGCGTCCTATTAGTGGTTCTGTGACAGGATTTGGTGTCACTGTGAGGGAGAAAATCGAGTTGACAAATTGTCCATTGCTGTGCTAGTACGAGCGTCTTTCCATTGCCGTGTCCAATACATACCCAATTATTGCAAGAGTACATGGCTCTTTAATAAAAAAGTAGAAGAGGTATGGATCTTGAACAGAGAGAAAGTGTTTGTGGCAAGTTAGGCATGGAATTAGATTTTAAAAAAAATAAAAATAAAAAATTTTGGAGCATTGTTATGAGAAAGATTCCAATGTGTGAATAAATGAGGTCTTTAAATGAGGTCTTTAGGATGGTTTGATATATTTAAAATAAAAATTGGTATTTTTTTTATTAAAGTTGAAATTTCAAAACATATATAGTGTTTAATTTGACGATTTCACTTTTGACTCGTTTTCTCAATTTTAAAGAAAGATGTTAATGATTTTCCCAATTTCAAAGAAAGATGTTTACTGTTTCACAAATTTTTATATTGTATTTGATGGGCAAATCACCCCATAACACGTTGTTATTAGAAAGATTTCTTGCAATATGTGTGAATAAATGATGAGGTGTTTAGGGATGGTTTAATATGTCTAAAATAAAAATTGTCATTTTCTCCATTAAAATTGGAATTTCAAAACAAAATTATTTGTCCAATTTGATGGTTTCACACATCTCTTACTGGTTTTCCCAATTTCAAAAAAAGATATTAAGGTTGGAATTTCAAAACAAAATTATTGTCCAATTTGATCGTTTCACACATTTCCGACTCGTTTTCCCAATTTCAAAAAAAGATATTGACGATTTTCCCAATTTCCAAAAAAGATATTAACGATTTTCCTAATTTCAAAAAAGATATTAACAATTTCACAATTTTTTAAATTATATTTAATGGACAAATCACTCCATAACAAATAATTTCCCTTCAAATTCCATCCCTTCTCCCATAATGGTCTTGAAGTCATTGGTCCTCCCCACCTAACGGACCACCTCAGAGGTTCATCCTCTAACGACGGGTAGGATGTAGATCCATATTCAATGCCACCATCTTGTGCTAAGTAGTAGGAATTGGTTGAAGGAGCTCGACCACCTCAGAGGTTCATCCTCTAACAATGGGTAGGATATAGATCCATATTCAACGCCACCATCTTGTACTAAGTAGCAGGAATTGGTTGAAGGAGCTCGACCAAGATATGGTAAGTAAAAGATTTTATCTGGGGAGTCTAAGGGTAGGTATCTCTACCGAAGTTAAGGCAAGGGTGAAATTGATTTTCGAGGGAGATCGCTCATAAGACCCAAAGGTGAGTAGTATTAAATGAATAGTATGGTGTAGTTTAATTAAGTTAATTTTTGGGGTGGAAATTTGGATATATGATTTTTTTTGGAAAATATATATATATATGTATATATTATTTAAATTGCAATTTTTAATATATAAATATATTTAGCATTCTAAAAAATCTTGTGCATTCTATGATTGCTCCCAAAATCAAGTAGAAAGTTTGTCTTAGAATTTGCCAAAAACTCATTTCATTAAACTACTATTATGGGATAGTTGAGAAGGTTGAACATACATTAAATGTAAATATTTCAATAACTGCAATAGATATTTAACGCTGACAAAACACACAAGTTATTTGAATGTAAATATTTCAACAATTTGTTGACCTTTTAGAGGCAAGCTCATATTAAACAAATTGCATAATTTTGCTTTGTTTAATACAGAAGTGTATTGATGATTTTGTTGTAAATAAAAAACTTTGTTCGACTTAGTAAACTTTTATAACTTGTAAGTTTAAATATGAACCTACACAAAATGAACATTGTCAACGTTACAACTTAAAATTGGGATTATAGTAGCAATAATTTTGAAAAGCATACTCTCACTTCAATTCTAGGCATCTTTTTATATCATGCTCTTTCAATTTTTTGTTTCTAGCATGATTGGTTTCAATGTCATGATACTTTGAGTGTCAAATATTTTGACAATGGTTCTATAGCTTTCTTTCTTGGTGCTTCTCCCAAGATATATGACATGTATCATTTACAAAATTAATGCTTGTAGCAACAATTTTTAATCTTTGGGTAGGATGCTTAAGCAAGCTATGGCAAATGCAACATACTTGTTATCATCATATCTATGCATTAGAGATTATACTCTAACATTGAGTTTAGTGTGCATTTTTGAGTGGTTTGGCAGATAAAATGGACAATTAGTATCCTTAATAAGAATATGTACTTGGTGATCTTAATGAATAATATCCAAATCTTAGACGTATTAACCAAAATAATAAGCAATAGATGCAATCATGTTGGATTTACATGTTCATAGACACCTATAAAGCAAATAGACTCTCTTCATGGACCTTATAATGTTTTGACAAAATTATTGTTTTTCAATGAAGACCTCGAGTTTTAATACAATTTCTTCTTTTCTAATGAGATGGACAATGATAATAGAAAATGTGATTGGTAGTTTTAAGGAAATTGACTCTTATGGTTAAACATGATGGTGATATGGTCATGAATCTGTTAGCACCATGTAATTACGTCTAGGCTAAAAAAAGGATCAAAAGGGGTAACCACAAACCACTTGCAAATTGGAAACTAGCCCTTCCAACTCTAGAGAGGGCTCTCTCTTTCAACTCAGACACAAAAGGCTAGTTCAATTAAGAACAATGGTTGGATCTTGGGCAAAGGATGAGTTTTTTATTAAAATCTGTGCTAGTAGGGTTTCAAAAGGAGTACCATTGGGAAATGGGGTCAAACTTTGAGTGCTTATCATCAAACCAATGATTGCTAAATTTGTTTAGGAAGCATAGGCAAGATTAATGGTGCTTATCAGTGAAAAAAATGATTATTAAGGTGTCTGGGAAGAAACAAGATGAACAGTCCATTATACCAAAGGCATCTAATAGAGGATAAATCTTTGATATAACTTTAGCAGAAAAGAATGAATATGAGGACTATATATTATGAACAAAGCATTTAGCTTGGAAAGAATTTTGAACATATAATCATAACAAAATGGAATAATACTTAAACTGCATGCGTTGGAGCACCTTGCAATGGATGATTTCCAAACAATACAGTTCAAACATTCAGGAGATTTCAGAGATAATATAGTAAACAAAAAAATAATACGCATTCACATAAGAAAAGGACATACATCAAAGCACCATGTACTTGAATCTCTGGTAAAATAAGATTTGTACTTTTGCAACTGGGTTTGTATTAATAATCTAAAAAAAACTATATAAAATGCCAATATTCTTCTCTCAAAATACAACTACCAACCACCAAAAACCCCCTTTTCATGTCTTTACCTCATTAAATACAATAAGGAATTCAAAATTACCACTCTAAGGTGGTCAAATTTACTGCACATAAGTATAATAGGCTAGATATAATGTATTTGTAGAAAAACAAGAACCTACCATATAGAAGTTATCATAACTTAGAAACATCACTACTTTAAAGCTTTAAAAAAAAATTAGAAACATCATGTACGGACTTATCAACTAAACTAACTTATCCATGCTTGTCTGACCATTAAAAACACTTCTAGAATGTCCCAAAATAGAAGTTTGTAAAAATAGCCATAGCTGATAAACTTGCGCAGCAATGTGAAATAAGTTTCCAACTTAGCATGTTTGCAAGCTGTACTGGATAAATATGAGCTAATGGGTGTGCTTGAGATGATTTCATTTTGGTGTAGAGCCTTTTGAAATACTCTTCCCAACTTTGCAAACCTCCCAACTGACTAATCCCCACTTGTGAAGCACTTACGCAACAGATGTGAAACTCGAAACCCATATCGACAACTCTTGTTCCAAACTGACTACAGTGACCAGTCAATCATCTCATCCAACCTTATAGCACCTAACATACTTCCAATCTACCAAAATCTCCACATTTTCATAAAAATATGACATTATGTCATTACATAACAAGCCCTTAGTCATATGGATTTAGCCTTCAGCAAAAAGAAACAGAGCATATAACATCAAAAACTCCAAAAAAAATGACAACATGAATAGGACGTCCTTATGCCACCTCTGTTTTGGGTAGCCTTAGCCAAGATGCCAAGGCTACCTCCTCCTCTTCTTACTAGATGATGGCTTGGCTTCCTTAGATTACTTTGTAACTGTGTTCTGCTTGCTAGATGACTACTCGACTTGCTTGGATGACTGTTTGGTTTCTGGAGTTGTTATCTAGTTCTAACCAGCTTGAGTTTCATCGGTATTATCCTTATTCTCATCATCAAATTCCTCATGTAGTATCTCTTTATCTATCTGTGTAAAGGTAGAGTCCATTTCAAAACTATGTTGGCTTTATCAATTGTGTCAAGAGCTTCCAACACTTCAGCATAGAGTTCCTCTTTGTACCTTTCATTCCTTTGTACCACCTCATCAACCTGATGTTGACACTCCTCAATTTGCTCAAATAGTTTCTGATACTCTTTCCATTCATCAAACTCTGACTTTTCTGTTGTTGGAAGGGTCTCTTTCATTTTTTCTTCCCTCTTAGTTGTTGATCTTGTTTAGGGTCTTCTTGGTTGTTCTGACATATGGAAGTCTTCCACATCAACGACTTGCTTTTCTTTATCTTAATCTGTAGGTCTAGAAGGCTTCTTGGATGACTCACCTTCACTATATTGGGCTGCCTCTGCTACTTTTTGTTTATGTTCTCTATTTTCTTTTTGCAAATAAGCCACCATGAGATGATATTTCTCAAGGTTGTCCTGCAACTCTATGATTTTCAGATCCTTGTCCTCCATTGGAGCCTCTTGGTTGTCTTCTCCAAATTCTTGATCAACCTCCTCTACTTACTCCGGTGCATCATCATATGGCTCAATTGTCTTCTTAGAGGCTAGTTCCTCAATCATCTTCTTTGTAGCTAACTTGGTTCTTGGTTTGTGGAGAAACTATGTTTCTTCTCGGCCAGCTTATGACACCCTACCTACTCTCTTATCCTTCAATGACTTGTCTGTCTTTTCAACTTCAAGCCTACTGACAAATTCTTCAGTTGCAGGTGTTTCATCATTTGTGCCTACTGAGGGAAGGCCTTCTTGACTTTTGGAGTTGTCTGAATGGGCTAACAAACCTGAGGCTAGAAAGAAAGCCTCCCAAGAACTCTTCCTTTTCTCGAATTCATTTAAGACCAACAATTTAATTAGTGCAAAGTGGAACAAATTAGGTAAATGTTTCTATCCCTTCGACTGAACCTTTTCTACCATTTTACCCAAGCTTTTGAAGAGGTAATGAGGTAAGTTAAGGCTCCCTTTACTAGTGAAATGCATGAGAATCTTGATATGGTATTGGTATAGTATGTTGAAACAGCCTTCACAAGTGAAATATATTTGTATTACCTTCAAGATTTTGTTGTGGTGGTTCAATAGGTAGCTTCATGGAAACGTAGGCTCATACTTTCCTTTGTCCTAAGGTTTCACAAAGTATTTATAGTGTGATGCATCAAGTTCCATGCCCTTAAACCAACTTTCACCTAGTAATGGTATTCTTGTGGCTTGGGATATGGTTTCCTATGAAACTATAAACGTCAAGTTCCCAATCTTCACCTAGTTGCCTTTGAGACTAAGGGAAAATATACTAGCCAATTGAAAGTGATAATCATAAGTTTGAATTTTCTCACAAAACATTATACAACCTATTTTTTCAAATGTTGCTCGAATAGTTGGGTTAGCATTGATCATCTCCAAACTTTTGGGTTCAAATCAAACCATTTCTCCTCTATTGCCTTCTGTTCCCAAGGTTTTCCATTTGATTATGTAGACTGCTAAACACCTTTTCAAATCCAATTTTGTGTAAAATGCAAATGTACATGGGCAAAGTATTAATTGAAAACGCAATGCACAGGTAAGTGAGTGACAACACGATGGAATGTGGCAACTTAGGCAGTTGACAACAGTTTCAATGAGATGGAAATGACTTTGGGTTTTGGGAAAAACAAAACCGACAAACTTATATGTTGGAAATACATGCCAAAACAATGAGTTACATGTAAAATACGTGCTAGAAAAATGGAAAACCTAGCTGAGAGGCTATGTTCGGTTTCCAATAGTGTAAACCGAGTCTTAGGTTAAATTTGAGATCGAACATGTTACAAAAAACCTCATAGCTGTGAAATGGATATTTAAAGTAATGACCAACAACATACAAACTTTGTGCAGCAGATGTGGAGCAAATGTAAACACAAATGATCTCTATCAATAGTTGACCAATTCTTTAATGAAAACAACGCCTAGGGAGAAATATTCTCATCTTAGACACCATGAAAAATGAGGATAATGAGCAACAAACTTACATAGGTCCTCGTGAAGACTCTAAACCCTATGTGCAACAGTTGCGTAGCATGGGCAGTTTGCATAGTGGTTGCGCAACGACCTTCTTTCTTCTGAGTTTCAAAGACTAGCTTTCTTCTTTGAGCATGCACAAAATGAAGCGGGAATGAGCGCAAATTCAAAAAAAGAATGAATTTAGTCCCTCCATATGCTTTGTTTCATGTCATCCTGATGAATTATTGAGTGGAGGAAGAGGGAAGTGACATGAGGATATCTTCCAATGATGATCAATGATGAGAAGTAAAGATCACTAACCAGACCAATAACAATTCTAATTAACTGAATCTATCTAACATGACTTTGACTAATGATGGATGAACCCCATGAAATGACCCCTTGAAACCTCGATGATTCCTTTTCCCTCCATGGTTACACATTTGAAATTATGACCTTATAACCTTCTCATGGATTTTAGACTTTAGACTTTTACAAAATTCAACTTTATGTTCATAGACCCCTTTATGACATGAGCCTTTAAAATGGGGGATGACAACATATGACACACAAACCCTTTTATACAGAAACCTTTACACTATGACACCTTGTGATTCATGGGCTAAAATTTACAAACGGACCTTAAAAATGGAATATTAGGATAAGAAAACACTATGATTCCTATACTATAGGACCCTAACATTGGCTCTAATGGGGATGGAAACCTGCTTGTGAGGTGCTAAGAACAATGCAAACTAGTAACCTAACCATTGGGCGATGGATTCGAGCATAAAAAGACTCAATTGACTATGACTGACTTGACTTTTACCTTACATATGGCAACAAATCATCGGAACCTCAGGGTCTTCACTTCAGGCTTCAAATTATGATGATAGCCACCCACACCTGCAGTACTGAAAAATAATACCAAACTACTAAGACAAACAGCTGGAAATTGGCACACTGTTGAAAAAGATGCTCAGAGGGATGGGCTTATTCACACACCTACTCACTCTAACTAATCCACAAACTACTTATCAAGTGGATTCAAACATCCAGTGCAACCATGAAAGCAAATGGCTTGATGGTTGGACTTTGCTTTCATTTTTCTCAAATATAAAGAAAGTGTTTACAATTAGCAACTCAAAATTCAACTGAAACTGAAAATATCAAGATGCAATCCTCAAACATCATATGGATGCATGGAACAAATATATTAATTGATGTCCACAAAAATGCTTGATTTTGACAATATGCATGAAACTTTATATTATCTTTTGTAACACTTCGAAATTTATTTGAAGAAACAATAGCAACAATTTAATTCTAATGAAATATATTTATTTTTAATGTAGAAATAACTCATGAGAAACTTACACTTAAAATTACAAAATATGATTATTACTATGATATTTGAAATTCCAAATTATATATTATTAATTTTTAACATTGTAAAAATTAAATAGACAATAATTTTTAGAACAAATTTAAAACTAATTTTACAACTTTTCATCAAAAAATTGAATGAATATATATCACTAATTTTACAACTTTTCATGAAAAAAAATTGAATGAATATATATCCTTCAAGTTGAACTTGACAATGGCACTTCAAATTTGATAATTAATGGAAAGGGATGCATTTTTATAAAAAAAAGAACATTATAAGCCAAAGAAAAAACCTTCTTGACCCACACTATCATATTCATCCAGATGAATGCCTTAATGGATGAATGTCTCAAGTGCTAGGTGGAAAGGTTTGAGGTGGATGTGTGCTTACTAAATCACAAGCCATTGATGCTAGGGATAATAATAAGATAACAAGTAGTAAGTAGTGTAGCTTTTTAAAAACAAATATAACGACATCCTTAGGATGGATTCAACGTTGTGTACAATTAAAATACAAGGTATATAGATTTCTACTTATCTTATTCATCATGTAACATTCTTCAATAATAGAAATTCACGAAATTTGGGGATTTTAATAGCCTTATTTACCAACTCAATGTTATTATTGGGTAATATAAATCCATAAAATGTTGGTTTCTCAATTACCTTTTGATAACACTAATTCATTAATTATATATATATATACGTTATTTACCACATTGACCTTATTAGTATATATTGTGTAATTGATAACACTAATTCATATTATATATATATATATATATATGTAAATAATAAATACGTTATTTGCCACATTTACATTATTAGTATATATTGTGAATCCATGAAATGCTTTTTTTATAAACCTTACTTAACAACCCATCCTTGGAATATTAATTCATGCAAAAAAAAAATTCGTGTGGCCTTGTTTTACAAGCCCATGTTGTTACTTTATAATATAAATTCATGAAATTTTATTTTTTAGTGGACTTTTTTACCAAGCCAATGTTAGTATTCTCTAATATGTATTCATGAAATCTTGTGATGGTAATGTCCTTTGCACACTATTCTTTCTTTTGACATATTTGAAATTAGAACCCTAATCACTCGGATCTCGTCAAGGAATGTAGTGTAGGCTACATTTGTGGCGTGTTTCCAAGAATTTCATTAACATATTTTTTCTTTTACCCCACATGGAAAGCTTCATCAACTTCATCATTTCTTGTTGATGACACCTTTACAAATATAAATATCTAAGTAACAAGGTGTTGGATTCTCTTAATTTGTTTTTCCTTCCTTTATTTGTTACATATTTATTGCTGACATTATTTCACATAACTATTGTTCATCCACATTGATACAACATGTGTAACAATGACCATGTATGTTTATGACACTAAATGAGAGATGACCATGTATGTTTATGACACTAAATGAGAGACATAAATATACAGTGTCTTAGGGAACATAATTATACACTTTTTTTAATTGTTACTTGTTACTTGAGGAAGCTTCGAGCAAATTATTTAATTTTTATGGAAAGTTCTTCGAGAAAATTGATTTCATATATCAATGGGAACCACATCTAAGTGAGTAAATTTATTACTATGGTGGATGGGTGGTAATTTAATCATTGTTATTGATTTATATATTAGATTTATATACTAGAGTAATAACTATTTTGATTTATTATTTGAGATATTATAGGTATGTGGATCTGAGAATGTAAGTATTTTTGAAATTTGAATCACGGAAAAAATGCTTATATTGAATTATGTCATTATCATATCAAAAAGGTGAGTGTTTGATATTGATTCCATTTTTTCCTATACTAATAGTGAACGTTGTAACCAACTTTATGTTGGTTCATCAAATCTATGTAATTTCTGGAGAGAGTTAATCGAATGATTGATTAATATGGGATAGTTAATTGAGTGCTGCCTGTGGAGTTAACTAAGTGGTTGATGTGTTAGTCCAATAACTAATAAGTGAGAGGTTGATTAAGTAGTGACTAGCGGGGTTGTCGACTGAATAGTCAAAGAGATTGACTATATGGTCAGGATGCCTTGAGTAGTCAATTAGCTATTGAAAATTAGGTCGAATAGAATAGTCAACTAACCAACAAAACAACACAGATTTCATAGACATGATTGGAATTATTGATGTTTGTTTGTGGATCGAATCTTCCACTAGGAAGTTGGTTAGATTTGGATACTATAAATAAAGTACCCTATGGGTCGAATATAAATTAACACGATGAAGTATCAAATCATTATTATTCAAATATTGCATTGTGATGTTTTGGTCAAAATTCTCTATGTTTAAGTGCTACAATAGTGTCTTTAGACATCAATTATTATCTTACATCATAATAATGCTTATGTCTATTTATTTTAGATTATGTTTTTTTCCTATATTATTGGGTTCACTCCTTAACATGGTATCAAAGCTATTGGTTTTTACTTGGCCCTTTTGTCTTCAAATCATGTTGAGTGAGATCTTGTAGTGATTGGCTCTAGGTAAATTGATTTGTTGACTGAAACCTATATTTTTTAATAGATCAAATCTATTAAAAATTTAAAGATGACTTCTAAGATTGATCCTATCAATGCAAAAATTTATGTTATTTGGGCACTAAATATGGAAACCTTACTAAATAGCAAAGGTCTTTGGAAATATATGAAGACCACTATTCTAGATACAATGGATGACTGGATGATTTTTTCGTTGTTGGAAGGAAATATGAGGCCATTGAGGTTATTATGACCCATATTTCCTGGGAAATCCATTTTCATATGAGTGGGATTGAGTATCGTCATGAGGACTAGATCAAGAAGTTGAAGTTCATATTTGACAAAGTCAATAAAAGTTAACCCATGCAATTATAAAAAAAAATTGATCTCTCTTGATCTCCATTCTTTGAAAGGGTTGAGGATTATCTACTTCATCATATTAGAGGAAAATTTCAACTCAAAAAATAGCCACTTAAGAAAATATTAAGAAAATTAAAAAAATTAATCCATATAGACAAAATTTTTAATATATCATATTTATTATTTACTATATCAAAATATAACCCAAATAAATGTCACATTTTATTAAAATAACCATGTGTGTGTGTGTGTGTTTTGTGTGTTGTATATATATATATATATATTATATATAGACACACACAACAAAATTGTGTGTTATTGAAAATTAATTTATTAGCACAATTTAATATAAATTTGAATTACCCACCAATTTAAATTAAAAAATAAATTATAAATTGAACTTAGTTCACCGTCATAAAAAATAAATAATCATGTATATATATAGTCTCACTTATAGACGAAATGACCTTTTTAGAACATTTTTTGGTTAATTTTAATCAATATCCAACATAGATTTTTAAAAATTAGAGTTTAAGTTATTTAATCTATAGAATTTGATTTCCCTAAGGGGTTTTCAGGGTGTTGAACCTATTTATGCATTCAAAAAGTGTATTATAAATAACAAAAAAACACAATCTTGCCTGAAATTGTATTGCCAAATTTACGTGTCATTAAAGATACACTCAACCTATGATTTACCATTCATTAAAAGTATTTTTGATATTATAACTTTTATAGAATAAGACATTTTTTTTTTTAATATTTAATGTAGTTCTAGGTCACTTGGGCACCATTAACGCTTAAGGTACGTAACTTTTATGATTAAAAAATTTGTCAATGCCTTGACACACCTGTATCTTTTTAATTTTAAAGGATTTTAATTGGCCTACACATTATGACATGGAAATTCAATGTTAACTTTTTAAAATCAAATTTCCTCTAATATGTTATAGAGCTATAATTAAAACTAGGTGAATGTGGTTATAAATTTCCAAAGTAAGATGAATAACTCATTCAAATGGTATTGAAGAATCTGAGAACACCTTATGATGTGTTTTATTCCTCATTTTGCACCAACTAGAGATCATGCAAGTAAGATGGTATGGAATACAACTTTGAAAAATTAGGTGATTTGTTTATGAAGGGCCAATAGTGGTTGCTTGATGAAGGAAAGCTTGGTACTAAATACAGTCTCACTTGCTCAAGGGAAAGGGAAATTCAAATAAAAATGAGGGAGGAAGCAGGGTAAAATTCCTTGAATAAGAATCTAAAAAGAAGGGTTATGGGTTAGTATCGACTAGGAAGAATTGAAAGAAGAAAGCATGCCATAAATGTAAAAGGTTAGGACATGTGGAGAAAACCTATTGAGAAGAAGCATGATAACCTACATAATAAGGTTAGACAACTCGAAGGAAACGTGTGAACTAAAAGATCGATTAATTGGTCAACTGAAAACTTAACCTTCTCATTTGGCACTTAGGTGAGTGTACACATACCACAAATGATGAATGGGTAGTCAATTCTTGATGCATGCATCATATTGATATGATGAAGAATGCTTCTATATTATCCTCCCTAAAATAGGTTGTTGACCAAAAGATCTAGCTAACAAATGATTTTACTCTTAAAATTATTAGTCATTTTGAAATTCCTTATTAACATGGTGAATTTTTGAATTCTTATAATGTGCCTAGTCTAAGCAAAAATTCGTTGTCACTTTCTCTACTGACACAAACTAGTTAAATTGTTGAATTTTGTCTAAATCATTTCCTTGTTAAATATCTAAGGAAAGAGAAGCCTTATTGCCAAAGTTTTTTTGGACTCAAAGGATGGATTGTATAAGTTTCGTGACTTATCTAGAACGGATGCTAAAATAATTGCTTTCATTGCATAAAATGACAATTATAGGAAACTTTGGCATGAATGACTTGCATCTAAAATTTTTGTCTTAATATAATGGAAACAAAAAAAATGGTTGCTATTTTAGTAAAGGTTCCTCCACATGATGGAGTTTGTAGGGGATGTGTGCAAGGAAAGCATCATTAGGCACTTTTCCACTCTAAAAAATCATGGCATGCACATAAACCATTGGAGTTGGTTGATAATGACCTTCATTGTATTAGTAAGCCTCACTTATGTGTGAAGTATATTTAACCTTTATTGTAAATTTCTCAAGGTTTACTTGGGTATATTTCTTGAAAAAAAGAGTCATGTCTTTGAAAATTCAAGGAATTGAGGTAATTACCTAAAAAGAAGTTTGTAAGACTTGTTAAATCCTGAGATATGATAAGGGGGGAGAGTATGTACTCCAATCATATAAATTTTTTGTTAAAACCCCCATCTTCCCTAAATAACCCGAACTTATTTGTATTAGAGCCATATTTCTTTGGGCATCATTTGTAGAGATTTGTGGGGAATCTAGATCAACTTAGCCAAAATACATAAAAATCCAGTCGTGGTTGGTGAATCTGTGAATAAATGTCTTGATCCTATAGATGAGAGGTTTTCATGGCTAGAAGCACAAGTTACAGATATAAGACGTAATGTGAATCTCCTCATGCAATCTCTAACCAATAAGCTCAGGTTATTGGGAGAAGATGACAACTCTAATGTAGAGGTCCTATTAGAGGGGAGATCATGAGATCAAGAAGAAACAAAGAGCGAGTCGAAGAAAGGACCTGAAAAATATCAACCGAGTTCAAGTGTCATGAACCATTCATAGTTCTTGTTCAAAATGGAAGTGAAGGTTGATGTCAAGTTGTACCAAGGTGAAATTGACACTCTAAAGATAAATCATTGGCTTCAACAACTATAAGTTTATTTAAGTGTTCATCATATAGAGGAAGAACATAAGGTTTCATTAGCGCAACTAAAATAAGAGGGTCATGCCCTTACCTAGTGGGAAAGCCACATGGAAACCTTGATTTTGGAGGGAGATCCTCGTTACTAAGTGGGAGGAATTCAAAGCCCTCATAAACTCACAATTTTACCCTATCAGGTATGTATAGGACTAATGGATATGGTCTCACTACTTCAAGCATAATCAAGGGAAAAGTGTATAGGAGTATACCATAGAGTTTAGAAATATGGCCATAATGCTAGGTATCTCTACAAAGAACCCAGATGTACACCTCAAGTATATGGGGGGTCTACATAGGCATCTATGGAAGCAGGTGATGTTGTTTAATCCTAGATAAGTGGACTAGGCTTGTGTATAGGCACAATACCTAGAAAACATAAGCCAAAAGGAAGGGAAATCAAGTGGATTGAAGTAGAAGGAGCACCAGGACACTTCTAAGGAAGAAGAAGTGGAAAGGGGTAAAAGATAAAAATATGACAAACACAAAACACTAGTGAAAGGATCCCAACAACCAATGTAATTACTGTAATATCGATGGTCATACAGAGGTGAAGTGTATGAAGTTGCATCAACTTAACCCGAAGAATAAAAAGAAAGATAACAATAAGAAGAATCTCATGACCACTAATTTAAGCAGCCAGGTTAAAAGCAACATGAACGTGGATATGAAGATCGTCTGTATTTCAATGCAAAAGGAGGTGAATCCAAGTAGCCTTTAGAAACAAAAGGAGAAAGAAATTACCAAAATCTTCCATATAAGAATACATGTCAAGAACACATATATTGATGTTGTGTTTGACTCAATATTATAGGAATATCTCATTGCAGTAGAGATAATCAGAAAATTGGGTTTGGGAGTTCATGATCATCCAAGCCCATATCCATTGAGATGGGTAAATAAGGATGTCGAGTTAAAGGTAAGAAAACAATGCAAAATTAGATTGCAGCTAGTGTTGATTTTATTGATGAAGTAGAACTAGATGTAGTTCCCCTTGATGTGTGTGGGGTGGTGTTTGGAGATTATTAGATATACATGTGAGATGCAATCCTCATGTGGAAAGCCAATGAGTACCAACTCGTCAAGGATGGAAAATAATTCACAATCAACACACATAAAGGCAAGTTGAATTTTTTCGGTAAGTACCAACGAAGCCATGAAACTAATCATTTCTAGCAAGAAGTTTGTTGTATTTTTTTTTAAGAGAGAATCAATTTGTGGAAAATGTAGTAAGGGCAAAGGCATCCCTAAAGGGGTTTACTAAGAAAAAGAAACAAAAATTGAAAGAGTTTCTATAGGCATATAAGGATGTACTACAAGATCCTAAAGGGTTACCACCCAAGCGAGAAGTGGAGCACGAGATAAAATTATTTCCATACTCCCCATTGCTAAAAATTGGGATATAAAAATAACTTGTTATAGAAGCAAGTGAGGTGAAGAAATCATTGTAGTAGCTACGGGAACAAGGTGTCATTCAACTGAGTACATCACCATGTAGGTCAACCATAATCATAGTGCCAAAAAGGGATGTTACTCAACAGATGTGTATCAATTACAAAGCGTTGAAAAGAACCACACTCAAGACAAGTACCTCCTATATAGGATTGATGATTTGTTGCAAAATACGTCACCAATATGGACTAAAAGTATGGATATAAATATGTTGAAGTTAGAAAAGAAGATACTGGGGAGACCACCTTCAAAAACATGTAAGGCTTGTATGAGTGGTTAATGAGTGATATAATGCACCCTTTTATAGATTCATTTTTTAATATCAATTTGGATGATATATAGGTATACAGTTCTACCTGGGAGGAGCACATATCATATTTTACGTAGGTGTATGAGACATTAAATAAGTAGTAGCTGCTAGCAAATCTCAAAAAGTGTGAGTTTTCACAACAATATTTGGTGTATCTAGGGTATGTGATAGGTGGAGGAGAGTTGAAAATAGATACTTCCAAGATGAATACCATCATCAAATAGTCGATTCTTACTAATGTTTATAATAATAGGATTTTTTTGGGGGTAGCACATTACCTGAGTAAATTCATAGCCTCATTTTCCACTGTAGCAGCACCACTCCATGCCATAATAGAAAGTGGCAAGAGTTTAAAATAGGATAAGGGTCAACATAGGGCTTTTGAGGAGGTAAAGAAGAAGATAAATCAAGAACCAATTTTGGCATTACCGAACTTGCAACAACCATTCAAGTGGGAAGAGATGTGAGTGGTATGTTATGGGAGCAATCTTTATGTAGGAAGGAAGGCTTATATCTTACCATTTTGAATTATTTCATGGGCCAGTTCTTAACTACCTTACCTATGGCAAGTAGCTCTATGCCTTGGTGCAAGATGTGAAGAAGTGGAAGCACTATCTCATGGGGAAGGATATAATAATCCACATAGATCAATAGCCACTATAGTGCCTACAAGCCAAGAGTAAGCTACAACATAGTAGGAATTAAGAGAAGATCGGGTTTCTACAACAAATTCATTTAGGGATCAAGTGCAAGAAGGAAAACACAAACAAGTTGGCCAACATTCTTTTAGGCCCACCCACATCAAATATCACAACCTTAGGAGCTCTGATGCATATGGAGCCATTTACCAATGATGCTACAAAGAGACATATTTGGAGGATGAGGAATTAAAGGAGTTGTTTCGGTAGTTGCAGAATCAGATTCATGTGCATGATGGCAATAACACCATTGACTACCATCTCTAGGATGGTTTAATGTACAAGCCAAATAAGTTACGTGTTCCTAAAGGTGAGAGATTGCAACTGATTAAATAGGCTCACACCTCCAAGGTTATAAGGCATTTTGGTGTAGGGAAGATAGTAGCCAACTTGCAAAGATATGTGTATTGGCCCAAGATGAAAGAACGGGTCTAGGTTCATAAGAGGATGCATGCTTTATTATATCAACAACCTAGTAATAGGAAACAAGCTCTATATCATCCCTTAGCTATAGTTCAACAAGATGTGTGTTATGATTCCTTGTGAAAGGACCATCACTGAGAAAGAGGCAATAGAATTGTTCGTTGGAAAGGTCTAGGGACACTTTGGGATACTGTTATGAAACCAGCTCAAGAAAAGATAGAAAAGATAGATCAACACCTTAGAATTCAGCCTCTTTGAGGGGGCAACCTCCTTTACATTACATAAATGAACAATTCTTGGATGATACAAATGAAAA